>JAHZND010005068.1:0-12011 GCA_027744115.1 Acrocyrtus sp. NNG-2020 | reverse complement strand
ATTCACTTTGGATCTATTTTCTATAAATAAGTACATGGTATAGCTTGAGTACCCTGCATTGCCTAAATTATGTGAACGATTAGTAATTACGAACGAACCACTAACGAACAGAAGTTATTTGTCATCAAGGCCAGAACCCAAACAAACATGTAAAATTTATGAAGGTTTTTACTTTGGATTTACTACTAAACCGGAACTACATTGCATGCAATATGGCTGATGCAATCACATCTAAAATTGCTCGAATTCATAAAACCCTGTTCTATTGTATTACGCATTCCAAGGTCGCCTAACAAAAAAGCTGCATGCTTTCCAGATTATGGATCTCATAACTCATCTCAATAATCCGATGCACTCTGTGCATTTATTTACTATTTTCTTCCAAGCAAAGCACAGAGTCAATTAATTGTTTACCTCGACCGGCTCGACCAGCCAATTATTGACTGATGTTGCAAAATTAAATGCACAACCACCACAAAATATCTAAGCCTAGTCTAATCCCCTTTTCCCTCACTGATTGACACTGATACTGCTTCAAGTAAATAAAAATAAAATACAGGCTGACTACCTTTGCCCTGAGTTTTAGCTTGATACGATATACACACAATTAATAGTTAATATTTCATAGACGGTCAATAATCACCGGGTCAGTTTTTTCACCTATAAATAAAGACTACGTTTAATCAAATGTCACAAACCTCGTGCCAGAGAGCCGGATGGATGTTAAATTTGTTAATTTATTTGTCAATTTGTCAGCTTCCACAGTCTTTCTTTCGGCAACAGCTTTTTGTTTCACTACTTCACAGCTTCACAAGTAAAGAAAATCAGTCGACTGATAGTGAGCTCACCAAACCCAAAGCACGCCAGCTGTTTCGATTGAATTAGAAAAGAGCGATGATTTCTTTTCTGCTTTGCCTACGTAATCTAATTTTTTTGAAGATCAAGATCTCCAAAATTAGCACTCACACTATGCGCCGTCTTGCAGCAGTAGAGTAAAATTTCGCAACACAGACAACTGATGATTATGATAGATGATGAATTTAATAGCCAATGCGATCAGCGATCAAATCATGCAGCGAGTGAAATGAAGAATGTGAAGGGGCTTGCAAAGTTCCATTCATTTCATTTGCTAAAAAATCCACGAGAAAAAGGGATTGTTGTAGGGAGCAAAGTGAACACACCTGATCGCGGTTTATATGAAGTGAACTCTCACATGTATTTTTGGGGGAACACCACTCAACATTTTTTACATGTCGGCATACCTTGTCTGTCTGTCTCGTTTTATTTGACGGCCCGACCCGGCATATACCACTGCCACATGCTCATTCATGCACATACAAAATACAAGTACCGCATTGCAGCTTAGAAGTCAGCAGTGTCCTGCTCTGTCACCTGTGCGGGATTATTTGTGAGTGAGTAATCAGAATAATGACAGTTGTTACATCATCTATATCATTGCATTCGGTTAATTACGAATAATAATTGTTTTTTCGACAGAGAGCTAGACAAAAGTAGGAAAGGAGTAGTAAATAATAAATGCACGTGGTTCGATAATGCACTTTTTCAGTCGTCAGTGGAGTGCCTTTTTAGCATCAAGTGAATGGAATGCACGAAATAAAGTGTCATGAATGACAAAAGTGTTCAAATTATTATGTGTTTAAATAGGTAGTTCAGGTAGTTGACAATTTGTAAATTACCAGTACCAGTAGTCAGTGAAGAGATTAGGGTAGGCCAGGCGTTTGTCTGAAAAATGGGAAGTGTAAGCTTAAATTTTTATTGTGGTTGCCAAATTGTATTATGTATGTTATTGTGGAATTTTATCGCACATTTTATGATTTTAATGTGTGTTTGCTTTCTCTTCTAGGGAGTAGATCTAATGAAGAAAGCTGGTGGACTTCATATATTTCATGCACTGGCCTCACTGCTTGCTTACTGACTCCGGTGGATTTCAAATGGTGTCTTTGCTGGAGCTTGCTGAGATAACTGAGGAAGGAGTTAAATTTAAGAGTCCTTATGATGGCTCGGAATGCATGTTGACTCCTGAACATTCAATACAAATCCAGAATACAATAGGTGCTGACATTATAATGCAGCTGGATGATGTTGTTTCGTCCACAACAACAGGACCTCGTGTTAAAGAGGCAATGGAGAGGTACGCAAGTTGGCTGAGTACGAGAACTGATTATATCAGTTATTTATTTTTAAAATTATAGATATCATTTCAAAATTACAATACAATTCAATCAATAAGGAAATCTGTAATTTTTTCAGAACCATAAGGTGGCTTGATCGATGCATGGCTGCGCATCAATTTCCAGAGAAGCAAAATTTATTTCCTATTGTTCAAGGCGGGTTAGATCCAGAATTGAGACGACAATGTGCCAAAGAACTTATAAAACGTGATACTCCCGGATTCGCCATTGGTGGTCTAAGGTTAATAAAATATGCAGCAAAAAATACTAGGAAGAAAGCCAACTATCAACTAATTATCTAAATACTTGTTTGTATTACTTTACAGTGGAGGAGAAAGTAAAGATGATTTCTGGAGAATGGTTAACATATCTACAGGTCTACTACCAAAAAATAAGCCGAGATATCTAATGGGAGTAGGATTTGCAGAAGATCTCGTTGTATGCTGTGCACTCGGCGTGGACATGTTTGACTGTGTTTTTCCCACTCGTACTGCTGTATGTAGTTCTAATCTCTAAAGATCAAAATTAATGACTGCACATTTATTTTATTCCCTCCGGATTGTAAAATATTATCTGCAACATTCCAAAATGTTTTCAGAGATTTGGAAGTGCACTAACATTTAAGGGTCAATTAAATCTGAAGCAGCCAAAGTTTAAGAATGATCACACACCTGTAGACGAGGAATGCAATTGCTCAACCTGCTCTACCTACACGAGGTCATATCTTCATACAATAGTGACCCATGAAACCGTGGCATGCCATTTGCTAACTGTTCACAACGTACGCTTTCAGGTAATTTTTCTTCAAAAATTTCTATTAGCTTACAATTTGTGCTAATAGTCTACATATTCTTTCTTATATACGTATTCATAAATGTTAAAATATGGCGTTTGACAAATTACAAAATGCAGATGCGACTGATGGAACGTATAAGATCGGCTATAAAGGACGGCACATTTGTAGAGTTCGCAAAGTCATTTATGCTTGGAATTTACCCCGACAAGAAATATCCAACGTGGTCCAAAGAGGCTTTGGCAGAAGTCGGAATCGAATTAATAAGCTGATAATTGACCATGAGAGAGTGGGAGCCGTGTATATATTATTGCATAGTTTCTATTAGCTTTTATAATGAAAATTATTATTTTGGTTTTATGTTCGTAGTTGAAGGATTTTGCAATAAAACCTTTTGCCAGAATTGCACATTCCGTGCCTACATTTTTACACGCATTTTTTTCTACGCTGCGACGCTAATATATTATGGTGTTATAATAATAATTGGCTGGTAAAAATGTACCCTATTGCTGAGCGAAATGCTGTTTTTAGCTTTTGTTTGAGGGCAGTTAGAGCTTACACCCCATTCTGATGTGATGAGGTGTGAAATGAAATATGTACATACTAATAATAGATTATACAGTGGATGCAGCCACTTCAGCAATATTACCGCCTATTTTTTTGCTGCTCATTAGATTTCTCAAAAGTATTTTTATGATGTGTCTGTTTGCAGCACACAGACTTTACTCCTACTCTTGGTTCGGCCTTTGTGACAACATTTCATGGCAAGTTGGGATTTGGGAATGAATTCGATTGCCAACAATAATACAAATACATATTCCCTTTGCCATCGTACCGAACTAGTGTTTCAGAAAATAAAACACCTTCCCAACGTTTGCTACTCAACTTGTTCCACTACTCCAATAAAGTCCTTTGGGTATATGGGTAGCCCACTTCCAATGAGATATGTGCAGCGTAGCGTTCCGCGCACACATGCATGCACTCTTCAATACTGCTACAAGTTTCTGAAAAATGAGGTTTGATGTGATTGTCAACGACAGCTTCGCGTTATTAGAAACATTTGGATGACAAGTCTACGAGCTTAATGGAAACATTGGTACTTTTTTTGTACTTTCGTCATCACAATCATATCATGGGCAAGCCCATTTAGGTAGTCTGTAGTCTTGTCACTCTATTTCCGTTCTCCAATAACAATCTCCTTCTGTCCCATATGTGCACTTTCATGACTTTCATGATTTTCCAAATCAGCTCAGTTTACAAAAAAATAATTGCTTAAGAAGATGATTATCTAGTGCACTGGTGGCAGAGTGCTGGACACATGACACATATGGAACAGACCAAAGAAACATAAACGGTTTTTTTACTTCAAGCACAATAAATCCCGAGCTTCGGTTCCCACAGATAATTTCTACTTCTCTGTAACGTTTCACAGCTAACAAGCTATAACTTACTGATGATAGATGATGTTTGGTAATCTCCCTTAGCTTTGTCATACCTCAAGCACGTTCATGCTTGTGTAGTAGAGAAGAAAATTCTCTTAAAAAATATGTCATTATATTATAGTTATCATCGACATATACTTTCTGCTCTTTTTCTGCGTTGCTTTGTGTCGTGCCATACGACAGGAGAACGGGAACCGTTTCAAAAGAGGTTGCAATTTCCAATCTCAATAAATATCTATTCATAAAGTAAATATGCAGTAGTGGGAATGGTCTTACCAATCTATGTAGACTTTGTATAGACTTTGGAAGCTTCTTCTAATAATATGCTAGCATATCATACAAGTTTGCAGTTCGAGAGTAATATGCGCACATTTACACAAAAAAAACTTCAAGTAGTACACGACACGTATTCTTCCGTGAAGCCTTCACGGTTCGTTCAGTCCTACCTACGCGTGTTCGTGGGAGCTACTTTCCGAGAGGACCAGACCGTTCTGAGTGAGGCATCTTTTAAGACGGTTCTCATACGATAAGCGTGGACTGAGGAAAAAGTGTCCGTGTGAAAGTTCCATCACGTGCATAGTCCCCGTTATCTGTAAGACAGCCCTTAAGTGAACCTCCAAAAATGGTAAGAATCAAATTGCATTCGTGTAATTATTACACTGGTGAAAGCAAAAAAAAGAAAGCACCGTTTGCCTAAAGACTAAAACTACACAGCAAATCTAATCGTAGATATTCTCTGAAAAAGACAAAGGAAAGTGAGTAATGCTTGTTTTCTTGTATTGATTTCAGGCTGATCCAGAGAAGGAAGCAAGTGAGTTCTACATTGAAAATTGCAATTAAAACCTGCATGATTTGTATTTGTGATTTTAATTTTAAATTATTTGTAGTGATGCGAAAGGCATTTCAAATGTTCGACCAGGGGAAAACCGGCTTCATCGAGGCTGTGAAAATCGCCACCATCTTGACCACCTTGGGTCACACATTCGATGAAGATGAACTTGTTTCCCTTATTGAGCAGCATGATGTCGAAGGTACAGTTTTCAGCAAAATTGCCAATTGCCATCATGGATTTTTTTTTTACAAAAAGTGTGTGCATATGATAAAGCTAGAAGAATTGTAAAATATCGTATGAGGGACCCCGAGAGTGCGGATGATTGATATTGATAGACAAGAGGCGTAACGACATAGAGTAGAGGTATAGAAGCGGAAATGGTGATGATGCTAATGCGTGTCTGTATCTATTTCCATACCATAACCCGAATGATGACACCTAAATATTTCCCCGTTTTTTTTCTACCTTTTCCTACTTTTAAAAAGAAAATTCTCCATTTTGAAGCAAAAACGTATTATGTTTTACTTTTTAAAAAATCTGAGTAATAAGTAGGAAACCTTTCTTGAAAATGCCACATTTCTGAGCACAGAGCGGATATAGAGGAGTCGGCGCCAGTAGTTGTCATTCTTATATTTAAAACTTTCCTTTCTTTCTTCCTCGCTATTCATACCTTTGCATTCTACATTCATCATAGAAGCGGTTGGGAGAGTGCCAAAGGAGAAGGAAAAAAAGGTTGTCAAAAGATCACAAGAATTCATGGCTTCCTTTGAGCGTGCTAGGCTCGTTTTTTGAAAAATAGAATTTTAAATATCGCATTATGAGAGAATCTTCTCTGAAAAGTCAGTAAAAATTCGGAATGAGTGTAGTAAGTAAAGCGGAACAACATTCATTAGCTACCTACACCTACATGTTTTTTAAACCTTCCACTTCGACACCATTTCCAATTCCAGATATACAGATAAACGAAAGATGAGTGGAACGTAGCTTAGAACTCGAACTCAGAACTCAGCTCACTTCTCAAATTACCGAAACCGAACGCACCACGTCTCCTACAGAGACCAAAATACCCAAATCGAAAAAAAAACTTTTACGAAGGAAAACTTGTCAAAAACATTTCATGTAGCGAAAAATCATGTTTGGGAATTGCCTGACAATATCTCACTCCATGTGTGACATTAAATTTAACGCTTGAATGAGCGTGAAGAATTATCACATATAAACACACATAATTAGTGTGTTATTAGTGCAGAAACGATACGTTGTTATTTTTATATGTAATTTGGAAGAAATCCAATAAATTGATTGATGATCCATTTCACAACAAATGATAAACACATTGACCACGTCCTTCATAAAATTCCTACAGGGCTTGGGAAAATCAACTTCGATGCGTTCACTGAAATTGCTGGACATTTTCTAGAGGAAGAGGATGATGAAGCCATGCTGCAGGAGTTGAAGGAAGCTTTCCGTCTATACGATCGAGAAGGTTAGAGACTATTTTTTAAAAAGAGAAAATGACATTTTTCTCAGTCCTCTTGTGTTTTGTACGAAATAACTTAAAAGTTGGAGTAACATTGATAGCTCACGACATTTTAGATTAATTTTTTACCTTTCCCCGCTTGTACAATTTTTTTTTGTAAATTTTGTATATGTACTGCATCAGCAAAAACGCGTAGGCGTGGACTAACATGAAAAATTACTTAAAGTCTGAATTTCTAAATTCTGCGCATTTTTAAAGGAAACGGCTACATTACAACTGCCACCCTAAGAGAAATTCTGAAGGCCTTAGATGACAAACTGACTTCCGATGATTTGGACGGAATGATCGCTGAAATTGATACCGACGGATCCGGCACCGTAGACTTTGATGGTAAATATCTGCTTGTCCATACAAAATCATTAGGAAAACCCTTTTTATCCTCACTTTTTCCCAAACATTCCAAATTTTATAGCCCGATACAGCTAGTTGAGCATTTAAGCTACATTGAAAAATTGAAAATTGAAACGCTTTGCATGAATTATGCCATAACGTTTTACCAAAACCAAGTCTTTAACCGGTTTAGTATTTTTTTAAAGTCTATTTGGTAGGTGGGTGAATATTAAAATCATCCTTCTAGTGAATGCAGATGTGTAAGGTCATCCACTCACTAAATTGAACTCATTTCTCTTTTACAGAATTCATGGAAATGATGACGGGAGAGTAAAAGTGGTGAATGAACATCTTCTGCTTCGAATATATAATCTACATATAATAGGATTGCCGGATTGTTATCTTAAAAATTTGTCAAGTTTTACTTATTGTGTACTTGTATCTTTGCACGGTCTCGTGTATAATTTTAACTACATTCACGCAGTGTCTCTCCCTCCGTGGAAGAGCAGCAAGGGAAACTATGAGAATTTGGCCAAAATCCAAAAATTTTTGTCAGGAATACTCCTTTCATTAATAATACATTCGATAATAAAGAAGTCAAAATATGAGACTGTCCCATAAATTATGATAAGTCTATGAAGTTTTTATTGACTACTTATCAGACTTTCTGTGTAGAAATCGGTTCTGCTTTGCATAAAGAAAAAGAAGAAGGACTAGAAGGAGTTTCGCCATCGTCAAAGCGAATGCACTTAAACCGTGTGAATGAAACACTTAACATGACATGCCATAGAGTAGGTTTGAAATATTTGCGAGAGAATTTTTATTATTCAACCAAAGTGGAAAGGGAGTGGTAAAACGAAATCAGAATTTTTGGCAAGAACTAGACATTAGATAAGAAAAATCTATTCCAAACTGGGTGGGGCAGAGTGAGACAGGTATTAGCTAAGCACAAGCACATTTGGCCAACACTAGACAAATATTACTCTTTTTTAATTTGCTCTGGCAAAAATTATCATTGGTACGAGCTATCACACATTTAATTTTAATGACAAAATGTTTTGCCACGAAAATAATCGCATCTCCTCATAGAATCTTTAATTCAGCAAAGGATAACACACTGATAAATGATACTGAAGAATTTTACCCCTCTAATTATCTCTAACACAACATAATTATTAGCTTGGTTCATCAAAAAAATCAATGAAATTTTGTATTAGAATTGACCGAGTGAAGTCTAAAGGAAATAAATTAGGCCATTCACTTTTGAATTTTTTCTGCAACCATCATTTAAAATTGTTGTTAAATTACCGGACCATATTAGTTTCGCTAAAATGAGTGATCAAGAGTACGAACATCATCATCATCACCACCACCATCATCATCATCATGAAACTGATGGAGAAGGTTCAGACAAAGCTCGAAAATCTCATGCGAGAAAGGAAGGCAGCAATAGCACAGCTGGGAGCAATCGTGAGGACGACGTTTACTTCATTATTCCACGGACAGTGACAATTGTATATGGACCGTATTCTTACGAAGGAATTATGGACTATAGAACGGAAAGATTGCAGGGTTTAAAAAGTAATAAAATTGTTACCTACGCCTATATCCCATCAAACTATCGAGAAAATGTTTGATTACGTTTTTCATAATTAAATTATGTTTTGAACACTAACGTTGCACAAACTATCTCACATTCAATTCACATTTAAACAGGGCGTCTAGAAAAGGTCGGTGCTACAGTTCAGCTGAAACGCTGTCTGGATCATGTCAACTTGGCACGTGTGTGGTTTCTTGATGAGCTAATATATTCCTGCAAAATTACAAACTTAATTTATCAAGGTGATGGCGAACTTGATCCACTATGTCAAGAGGCGGCTGACTCACTGGAAAAATTCATTCAAATTGTTCTTGATAAATTACGCCATTCCACTCATCCAGACTCAAAGGAGTTGAAGCGACCGTTCTGTCCATGTTTTCGTGTTGGCGATGACAAGGAAACCCAAACTTTATGCAAAGTCTGGAAAAAGATCTATGCGAGGAAAGGAATAAATCGCAGTTGAAGTTGTAGTCAATCTCTGCTAAATCAAACAATTTTCTAGTTCAAATCCTTTATTATTTGTTAACTTGAACTAAACTTGATAACATAATGGGCATATAAATCGTATGAGATATCAGAAATATGCAAGCTTGAAATTTTTAATAAAGAAATATGGAAATTAGTAACTAGAATATATTTCTTGCGAAAAAAAATTTACGAAATCTAAATAAACTAATTTTAATCGTGTACAGACTGCAGATATATCGAATATGTAGTACCGAATTCGAATTCTAAGATTTATTAGAGTAGGACTATGCATACATGCAGTTGCAGAGGTAAGCGTGACTGGTATTTTTTTTATTAACAGTGCAACTATGAATTCACAAAACTGTGATCCTCTTGTTAAGTTTAACGCCATTTGATATTTCTTAAAAATGTTTACTTAATGTAATGAATATAGATGTAGAAGTTATGTACGATGAATGTTCGTTCATAAGTTCTTGGTTGTTGGCAGTGGGTTGCTTCTGACAAGGGAAAATATCTTGCTGCTATATGAATGCTATAGCCTATAGCGCTTTCCTGGCCTGACATGCGGACCGGAAATGGGTGTCAATTTTTTTCTCCAGAATAATGCAAGGAAACAGAAATACATTTCGACTTGGTTGAGGTGGTTCACAACGAGACCACAGTCACAGTAGTCCAGCCAGTCTAGCAAGAGCAAGTCTCGTTAATTTTTGCAGTGCATTGCATCAATTGCATGTAACGTGAACATTTTACGTAAAATTTATATCAGAAGTATGCTTATATGGCAAGAATCCTTACATCAATTACATCACAATCATACATGGACAGAGACAGAGGAACACACAGAACTTAGAGAACACAAAAGCTGACTGTATCGTATCATCATAATTCGTATGTACGGAGGGAGGAAATAATACCAATGCCAGACGAGAGTCGAGTTTTAGTGTATCGGAATGTCGGATTTGCGATGCACGTCTTTGTGTGTTCTATGTTGTGTCGAGGTCCTACATATGCACAGTTGCATATACAAATATATACATGTGCAAATATAAACAAATCTTATTTTTAAAAACCTCCCATCATCTAATTCCGGAAGCATTCCAGCCGACCGTCTGTAGAGTTTCGGGCTAATTTTCGATAAGCGGATAAAAGTAACGAGTAACGTCACTGCTTAAAATGGGAGTCTTTGAATATGTAATCCAGAATCAGGAAACGAAAGTGCCAAACATTTTATTATCATACACTTTCAGGTTCCAATTATATTTTTCATACGTCTACACATTATGTACTTTATGTCCATTCATAACCCATATAGCTCGTTTGGCGTTCGTTCCGTGCACTTAATTTTTTTGTAGCTTTAATTACTCTATTATAAAATGCACTTAGAATCCGAACTCCAGCAGTTTCTGTAGCCCAAAAACTACTCTTATCTAACAATTTAAGAGGGTATCCAAAACGTTACAAAACGTTTTTTGCACGCTATTACCAATTTTTTTGATTTTTACAATTCGACCAACGTTCTATAAATTTGCTGACATGGGATGAAATGACATTATTAATCGCTGGCCTACAGCTAAGAATCGTCGGCTAGAGGGGCTTCTTGGCCGTACATTGTAAATCATCCCCCTTCACATATGAACAGAGCAGAATGTTGTTGTTACAGTGTGCTGCTGTGCACTATAAATGCACTGCACTGTCTTGCCTGCACTGATTTCTACAACTGACTGAACTGAAGTAATAGAATTGCGTAGGTATCCTTTCCTAGAGATAGTTATACTTCTTCATTACTTTAAATGTTCTAAATTGTCATTTTAAAATGTAAAAAAAAGTTAGGGTGAGGTATATACTATTTTGGTCCTGGGATTTTATCAATGAGTTGTGGACTAAAAAAGAATCCTGTCTAAAGACGACACGGGAGGCGAGAGAACTTACCATCAGCGATTAAGAAGGTGAGCATTTATGTCATCTGTAAGTAATGTTCGATAACCTTAGAATTATATTTTTGATTAGACAAATATTTTAGTTCTGCCAAGTTTAGACTGTAAGAAAGTAGCTTACGGTGGCTTAACAGGCTTAAATAACTTATCAATTAGACTAGTGGCAAGTGTAGTTTTGGTGTTCCAGTTTTAGTTTTTTTCTTTTGTATGTGCTTAATTGTAGTAAAGTTGTAACCTTACCCATTTTAATTTCATTTATAGGCATTCGTGCTGTGGCTGTCAGAATTTAGCTGGTATTTATTGAAGTTATATAATTATTATAAAGGTCAATTGAGAAAGTGTTTTGAGATTTTTGATGTCGCATTGTAGACCTTGGATTTTTTGTGGTCTGGGCCTGACATTGAGTTAATATAATAGGTTTGAATAGATAATAGAATTGATTAATGCTGCCCAAAGTGACACAATGATATTGCCAATGCGTAATAAATACAACAAGGCGTAATTTTAATTGCGAAATGGAATTATGTGCAATAATAAATTAGGGTGACATTTAGTTTTAGTGTTAGTATTAGTATATTGTGTTATTTATTGGAAGTTAATTCTTTTAAATGAATACTTCTTAATTCTTTTTAGCAGGAAAAGTTGCCCACTTACCCGTGTAGTTGGCTTCCCTTTTCCATGTAACTCTTATTAAAAGGAGGATCTTTCATCCACGTTTCCAAGCTCAACGATGCCGTCTTCAAATTTTGATCTGATCGATCTGTGCAGGAGACTGAAGCAGGAGAAATTGTTTGTGGCTAATGAGAGAAAGGAACTAGAAGGTCTTAATAGAAAGGTATAATATTTACTGCAATTGTCACATGATTAGATAATTTTCATA
>JAHZND010005067.1:0-13795 GCA_027744115.1 Acrocyrtus sp. NNG-2020 | reverse complement strand
CAACTTTAATTTAGCAGAAGAGCTTGCAGAAGTGAACGTTTGATTTTGTGCAAAAGGAAGTATAGTCTAGTCTGAAAACTGCATATTATTATTTCACATTTTTTACGTGCATTCAGCTTCAAATTTACACGGATATGCAATATTACAAAATATTACGTTGCATAGCTTGTCAAAGCTTTTGATGTGCATGTGTATTGTAATAAATTGTATTGTATTTATTTGCAAAGTGTAGTTAGGTACATTATGTCAAACTTGGTTTTATGAAATACTCCGCAAATTTTTTTTCTTAAGCTACATGGATAGGCTTCTGTATAGCTCTTCTAGTGTCTGTTATATTTTGGAGTATATTGTTGAAAAAGGTATAAAAAGATGGGGCACTCCCAAACCTCATTTTCAGTTTCGCTTTTACACCAAAGGAAAAAAAGTTGATTATTATGTGGCCACTCTCTAAAACATTATTTTTTGCATCAATGTCAGAATCTATTGAATTCATGATGATGATGTTAGAGTAGAAAGCTTGTAGAGTGAGCTTTAGTAGTAGCATTAAGTATAAAAGCTTTTTTGGGAATATGACTTGCAGAGGAGAATTAACATCAAAAGATTTAAACTTTGCCATTTAACTTTTCCCCAGTAAATTTGCTAAAAAAAAGTTTTATTTTTTTATATGTCTGAGCCAAACACTGTAACGCAAGTTAGTAGTTTGCGCATTATCATATGCTGAAGTTTCATCAAATCGACGAAACTAATTGGAGAATATCAAGGTTGTTTTTAAAAACGTAGAAAGAATGCGATGTAGTGCTTTCATCACATGCTCAAACTCGGCTGATTTTTCATGCTTTTGACTTTCTGATAACAAAATTTATTAAATATTTTCCTAATTTTAGAAGTTTTGTATATAGAAAATTGAGAGGGAAAATGCCAGCTTTGAGAATAGAACTCGTACAAAACTCAATTTTTTTTGCATGTGAGCGGGTCCACAAGTTATCAGTGATAGGTGAAAGGAGTGTACGTGATGCGATGTGCGTGGCTCGCTATCTCCGTTCTTCCAAGAGTGGAGGGAGTGAATTTGGTATTTTCACTATCAGTTTTCCTATTACTATGCAAAACAGAAGTCCTTCAAAGTCACGGCGGTCTCCTCCTACCTCTGTAGTGAGTTGTTTTCTTCCTAAATATGAAAAAAAAAGTTTGCATACAGGGCGTTGGTCATGTCCATGTCATATAATATTTTTCTTTAGTGGAGAGTGCATGGAAAAGCAGAGAAAAAAATGGGAGCTTAGAGCTCACCGTTTCCAGGAAAGCAGTTCATATTTTTTTGGCGGCCGCCGTGGCGCTGTCCCTACTGGCAAAACGTTGCTAGATATGAAGATAGCATCATCATCATCATCATAAAGACAGGAGCTTTTTGCTTTTGTTGGAGGGAGAAACCAAAAGGAACTCTTTCCCTTGGCGCCCTCCTCCTACCCATCTCGGGGAAATGTATGTGCCGTATATAATGATGTGCTTAAATGGGATCCACCTCTCTATTTAGTATGGGAATGAGATCATTATGATGAATATCACATGGAATATGTTAGAAAGATGATATGTTGTTTTATTGAGTGTGTCAGTACAGAAAATGGTTCATTTTGTGTGGAAAAAAATTATTTTACATAAATTTTCTCTTCTTGACGGAGTGTCTTCCCTCCGGCGATGTGTGTTCGGAGCTAAACTTTCTACGACACGAAAATTTTTTGTGTATGTTGAATTTTCAAGAGAATGAATATTGCACTGGAGAAAATATCCTCCGTATTGTGTGGCTTGTGTGGAGCGTTACACAGTTGTTCGCAAAAAAAAATTGGAAGTGGCGCCATGTTCCTTGTGCCATTACTCCTTCGTTTTTTAAGCATCTTGTTCCCTTCCTTTTTTTTACTTCCCATACTTATCTCATCCAACTGAAGGAACAAAAGAAAAAAAGTCTTGTAGCTCGTCGACTACAATTTTTTTACTACACTTCTTCCTTCCAAAAAAGACAGGGAGTGGGGAAAACGAGAGAAAAGAAATCCAAAAAAAGAAGAAACTGTGTAGGTTAGGTAGGGAGCAGAGATAAATAGGCGGAATTGGTAAGGACGTAGAGACCACTGGCATTAGGCAGAGAATGTGGTAGGCACATGACTTATAGTAATCACGTAATAAAATATGTGGGTACATGATAAGGATTCGTGTCTAACTTGTGCTTATTGTTCTCCTTACGACGAAAAGTCTAGTATAAAAACTGATTATCTACTTCCCTGCGCTTCCTATACATACCACACACATGTGGCGAAAAGGGAACTAGGGCGGGAGAAAAAGAATAGAAATATACCTATATGTGTAGGCGGCCAAAGCCACGGCATGTCAGGATTTCTCACGAAAAGTTCTCATATACCCCATATACATATAAGTAATAAGATTATGACGGTTGATTCTGCTCGGAGCAATTTATTCCATCTTTAATTATCACTTCCTGGCTTGACTTGGCAGAGCCTGAGAAGAAAGAAGCTGGATATATAAATTTTTCTGCTAACCACACAAACCCTCCAAAAAAAATTTTTTTTTGGTCTTCCTATGCAATATATGCATTTTTACATTATTATAGGGAGTCTTTTGTCAAACGTCCCGGTTTCACTAGCTCGCACATTTATCATCAATTTGGCTAAAAAAAATCAGTTTATATTAAACCTCTTCGAATGTATAATGTGCAACCAACAAAAATGCAGATATAAAATGTAGGTGGGTAGTGGGCTTATCTTAACGCTACATTTAAGAACTGCTTCAGCATTTGCTACAGTGCAAATTTTTTTTTTGAAAAAAACTAAAAAAGAAGCTTATTTTGCATACGTTGAACTTTCATCATTATAAAGTATATTGAAAGGGTTCTAATGCCAAAATGCTCACGTTATGTTGCACGTAATATTAGAACAAATAGAAGCAACTGACGTAGAAAAGGAAATGTTAGCAAAGAGAGACTTCAGGCAGTAAATATAGATAGTAATATGCGAGGTCAATGACATGCGACAAAAAGGCTCTCGGTCACATTTCCAATTTTTGAAGTAGTAGCTACAGCTAAACGTGAGTGGAGGTGAGTTCCCGGTTTCTGCGTTGTCCCATTGTTGCCCATTTCGGCTTGTTTAATAGACTTGTTCGGATGGTGTAACAAATTTTCCACTAATTTGTGGGAGTTCATGGAGAACAAAAAAAAGTTGCAACAACGCTCTGAAGTTTTGTCATATTTACGTCATTCACTTTATACGACTGTGAGGATCTGCTGATGAAAGCTTTCCTTTTTGTGTAAATACTCGAAATACGTGAGAGGGTGGGATGCACTTTCCTAGGAATTAGGTATGCAGCTTTGAGTAGAGAAAATCAGGGCATCGTGAAATGTTTTTGGGAAATCATGAAAGAAAAAGCTCTTTCCAAATAATATTTTTTTATTTGACTTACCAAGAAAAAATTTTTTTCTTGCGAAATAACCTGAGTTTTACTCAACATAACCTACTTTTGCATTTTAAAGTGGATTTGGGGGAAGAAACCAGGAAGGCTTTGTGAAAATTGCTCAAGCAGCGTTTTATGGAATTTTCCAAGTATTTTTGTTTGGAAATGGGGGAGGTATGCCTACAAAACTTGGGCTGTCTACTTTGTTGTCTTCGATTAGCAGTTTTTGTAGTGAGTTCGTCAAGTCGTGCAAAGCAGCGAACAGAATTTTCACCGCTTTTAATTCCCTTCCTACGTCATTAATTATGCATGCGAGTTTGCCGAATCTGGATTTTGTTCGTTTGTTTATATGTTGCCAAAATAGCACTCAGTTCATCTCCCGGATCTCCACTTTCCGAAGTACAGCCAAGAAGATTTAAAATTAGTGATGGTCTGCAAGGCAAAACCTTTTCGAGTTTTTTAAGGAAAGTACTAAATGCATAATGAATAGGATTTCCCCCAAATGAATACAACTTCCTTTCTCGCGATATTCTAATTTTCGTCCTCTCATATATCCCACGTATGCACAGACTAATATGGTGAAAGTGGACTGAATTATGAAATTATTTTTTTTTCTTTGAAATAATTTTACCCAACCTTCAACTTTCCCTAGAACTGTCTTTTTTTTAGCCCAGAATGAATTCAGATAGGGGAAGTGACATTGGCAATGCTACTCTTCAACAACTTCCCAGCGGAATTGTTTAGTTCTAAATAAACCTACATAGCCTAGTTTACATTTGTATGTAGGAAATGAAATAATGAAGTTTTTGGATCTCCGTTTCCACCGCATTTTTTTTATTGTACCTTGAATTTAATTCAGCCACTCCCGCGACATTGTTGTCCGCTGTGTCCAACACTGTGTGCTACGCATTTACATGTCCACATGCCCCTTTTATGCGGCTTATTGTGTAGATTAACATCGGTATACAAGAGTGCACACCGATAAAAGGGAACAAAGGGAAGCATTGTATATATTTCGGGTTACACTGAAGGACATCAATGGACCTCTATGGAGTACACGTAGCACACCGTGCGCTGGGCCTTTCTTCCCCCGGCTCCTATACTTTCCCCCACATTCGACTTTTCCATTTTTTTCAGCTCGCTGTCTTTTACTCCCCATTCCGGAAGCTTGTTGTTGGCCAGTTGTTTACAAAAGTTTGTTTTTGTTGTGGTATGGCCTCTATATATGATGATAAAGCGGAGTATTAGTCTGCTCTACAGAGAAAAAAAAAGAATAATGAAACGGAAGGGAATAGAAACGGATGAAGCTTTTTTTTCTTTCTCCCCTCTTCGTTGGTATTCTTGTGTGCTCGGGTTCATTATGAAATTTAGTTTAATGTGCTGGCAAACTTAAGAAGCACTGCAGCCGTTAATACCTACTCTATCATAGATATAAAGTAGTTTTCCCCGCTTTTCCATAGCCCCAGTTATGCCGACTAAATGCCCCGTCACTTTCATTATAGGTATTTATTGCCACTATGTGGACCGCGTAAAAGAAGGGTAAGGTACCTAAACTGTTCGGAACTCTCCAGAGAGAAACTGTTGAGGCGACGGGGAAAGTAGACCTCTCCCAGGAAAGAGGATCTTTCGAAGGATTTACAGCTTTCTTGACAACAACTTTTTGGGTTAGAGGTATTTAGTTTTGCACATGCATAAACAAAATCTGTGCGCCCTGTTATGCCCGTCTACGTGTGTGTAATACTTTGGACATTTTTATGAAAGTATTTTTTTTCTCTCTGAAAGTCCGAACCTATCTCATTCTGTATTGAAGAAAGAAAAAAAATAGAGAAGGCGAACGCCCTCAGTATCCCGCTCAGTTCTTACAATGCACACATATAGAAAATTTTGCTGAGGGGAAAGTAAAATAGCTTTACAGGTAGAATTACTTGAACTATTTACTCTGACTTGAAACCGTTTGCTTAGCACAGATAGACATGCAAAAAAAAGTAAAAGCAAATATATTCCATCCACACGACACAGATATTCCGCTCGTAGATAACAGTCGGAAACTTAAGAATGGAAAAAAATAAAACTTGAAGAAAAAAAGTAAGTTAGCAGACCAGACTCTTTTTTTTATAAAAAAGAAAAATACGCTTTGCCTTTGGGCGTAACAAGCTTCTTAAAGCTGGTCGAAATCGGCTTACTTCCCGTAAAGCTAATGCTACATTACACCGCTGCGTAAGTATGTGGCTGTGTGAGTGTGTGCTCCTCAGTCCTTAACCACACCACCACTATTCCAATCTAAAGTAGCGGTCGAAGATCCCTTTCTCCTCTTGTACCTACGCCATTATTATCAATCTGAAATTGGGTCTTTGATTCGATCTCCTCAGCCGTGAGGAGTCCGGAATGGCTACTGGTATCCACTTACCCTTATATAACGGTTTATAAAGTCTAAGACTGGAAGAGTGTGTTTTTATAGCAAACGGGAAAATCAAGAGTTTCACTTCCCCCATTCACCATTCCTTTAAGTATAGGAGGTAGTGTAAGTATAATGCATAATTGCGAAATACATTGGCTCCATATCTTTGATAGTTGATAGTGCCCAGTTAGCTTTTAACACTGTAATAAATTCCTTCGACAACAGTGCACATCGATTGGGGAAAATTAGGCCGGCGAGAAAGGCTCCGAAAGACGGAGTCTTCCATGCCTGATCCTGTATCTTCATTACGACAGTGAATTATATGGAGTCTGTCTGTTTAGTCAAATGTGAAGGAAATGGAAGAAGAGAGAGAGAGAAAGTGGATGGATATGAGTGCAATAATCTTGATGGCGATAATAATGACGATAGGAATTGGAAAAGGAGAAAAACAAACAGAGTAAAAGCGTACATCTGCTAAAGAAACTTTAATTCTTCGGCAGTGATTGTAAGTGACCATTAGAGGAAAAAGGAGGGAGAAAGGAAAATGTGAGGAAGGGAAATACTGGAAAATTAGTATGGATGCTGCATATAAGAGAAAAAGGTTTTTTTTGTAGCTCATTACATAGCTGAAGGGAAGGAACAAGGTACCTTTTCAGCTCTAATTGTATATCTGCTCTAGTTGGCGCAGACTATCGGAAAATAATATAATGGTTACGCAGTACTGCGCAAGAAAATCAGTCCACTGGTTGAAAATCTGTTTATGTAGAAGGGAGAAACCGAGAAAACGTTGTTAGAAGGGAAGAGCTCTGCACTCAGGGATTGAAAAAAAATTTTTTTTACAGACACAATAATCAGGTCACTGAACCTATTCCGTCTATTTACTTAACAAAGCAGTCAGCTGTATGGTCGGCGCTTCAGTCTTATTGTGAAAATAATTTGCGTCTATTAATTTAGTTAGATCAAATGGGGAAAAGGGAGTAGCATGTACAAAAGAAATTTGGGAAGATTTTGTTCACAGAGCGTATCTCTAAACATTTCCAGTGAGCGGACTAAACGCAATTCGGGCTAGTGCCGAATGTGTGGAGCGAAATGGGAGGAAGTGCCTCAAAGCGTGTTTTAGCTTTAGTGGCTGCAAACTAACTTTTTACGGGAGTAGTAACTACCTTCCTAAAAACAAAAAAAATGGGAATTTGCTCTGTAGGGCTTTCTTTTTTTTCCTTTCTCTAATTGAGAAGTGAAAGAGATGGTCTCCCATTTAGAAAGAATTAAAATTGTCGGGAAATGCGTGCAAAGAGAAAAAGAGGAATGGTAAAATGCTCCCGCGTAATTGCGTTTTCTGGCAATATTACAGTAAAATATGTTCACTGTAGGGAGGAAAACCACTGCCGAGCGAAATAGTTTCAAAAGGCTATTGAATATTTAACTAAGCGGAACCTTTTAATGTACACTGCTTAAGCGAACAAACATTGTAGTCACTTGAGAGCAGGGAAAAAAATCTCGTGAGCTGCTGTAATTTTTTGCTTCCTTTTGTGGGTCCCTTTGAAATTTGAACTTTTGTAGAATTCCCGGCATTAAATTACATATATTAAAGAAAGTTCATTTATTTATATTTCCATTACAAAAAAAAGTATTACATTTTTTTCCGTTCTACTCGTGGCGCCATTCTTTTTTCCGAAAACTGCTAATAGCGCGGCATATGCTAACAGGAAAGCATCCATTTATCGTCTAATTCAGCAAAGCACACTCCCACGCCTACACCTTTTAAATGGTACAGAATGCCCTAAAGTCGTTGTTTTTTAAGGTGTGTTCTATTTTGTACTGGCAAGTGCTTCAGAGAAAAAAAGTGGGAAAAAAGGGAAATAATCTCCGTGTTGAGGCTCCCATAAGAGAGAGTCCACCGTTGTGTAATGTAAATCAAATCGTGCTTAATGTGCGTTTCCAAGAATATTCACTCAGCCTGTTTTCGCAACTGGTGAAGCATAAACTTTAGGAATGGCTGTGTAAACAGTGCCACAGAGAGAATAAATGGAAACATACTATAAAGCATGTTTTTGTTATTTGTTACTGGTGCTTAAGAAATTCGGGAGAGATGCCAACTTCCAAAATGCGGTTTCACTATTAGATATACACTTGGGCCCACTCACTTCCCGTTTTTCAGAGGAGAAAATGGTGACGACTATAATCTATTTACCTCTCCTTATTATACGCGAGTGCCTGAGTAGAGTGGAGGGGTTGGCTATTTCCAACAATAAAAAATGCCAACATACACGCAAATATTTTCCAAGAGTTAATGATTTGTTTTCATATTATTCCAACTTTAAAGTGGTTCCTGCTTCAGCTCTAAATTGTGAGTAAAGAGAGCTATAAAAATGGGCAGAAATTGCGACAATATTTTTTTTCCCAAAAAAAACTCCTTTCTACTCAATGAGAAATAAATGCTGGGCTTCCCTTAAATACATTTCCTCCGCTGTAAATTATGTCATGCCTTAATACTCGGAAAAGCTTTATAGGCAGCTAATGCGATGATGACATTTTAAAAACGGATCTAGATACTGGCGAAGAGCTTTTTCCCCTATATTTTGTATCAGTGTGCATTTCACTCCAAAAAAAACTAGTTTTTTCCTTATCCCATACAATATGTGACATAGTCAAAATGCAATGCAAAACGAACACCTACAAGTGCGTCATAGGGTTGGTCTAATTTTACAGTTTGGTGTCACGGAATGTGTGTATCCTCAAAATTCCCTTTTATAACGGTTTTCGTATGAAAATGAAAGTTAGCCCGACTATTGAAATTCTATATGGCTGCCTTGATATGAAAATGGAAACATGGGATGTGTTACATTACACATTTCACGTGTAACATATTGATATGGTGGTGGTGGTTGAAATTACTTCAGCCACCTCACATTTCGCTTCCTTCTCGGAGTGAATTTAATTGTACGACCAGATTTTCCAGTTGTACATGAGCAAAATAATTTTCTCTTTTACGCGCCTGGAGGCCGAGACTCTAGCTTGTTTGCTTGATAATTACTCTAATTTGCTATTAACGTTTTTATGACTTTATCTACAATTACGAAGTAAGGAGCAGTAAACACGGGAGCAATGTCTGAAAAACTGGGAAGGGTGTAGGGATATAGTGCGGGGAGCGATACCAAAAGGAAAAAAAAGCGATGAATGAGTATGCTCGCGTAGGAGTTATGGGTAGGAGTGGTGGTGACTGTAATAACAACAACCAACCTCTCCTTTTATTTATGTAGTAATTATGTAGAGAATGTATCTGGTTTCGCTAGTACCTACCACAAATGATGATTTGTTGCTTGATTAGAATAATTCTAACTGGAGCCATTTTCGCAAGAGCGAGAGAGCTGCGAAGTGACCTTAAAACAGGGAAGAAAGTAGAATTCCCAAAAAAAATATTTTATGTAAGCCGGAAAAGGCGGACAAATGCATTCACTGGTCAGCCAATGTACACTTTAAAAAATTAACAATACACGTACCATATTGCATTGCCCTTTCTGAAACACGTGCAAAATGCTCACGAAGAAAATATTTTTTTTAATTAATTTATTTTTTTAAGATTGAAGACTAATTTGGATGATTTTTTTTAATTTTTAGGCTTCCTGGATCAGACGAAGGGACTATCACCTACTGACAGTAGGAATGGGAACATATAGTAACGATGACCGCTTCATGGTGGCGCACAACAGGCCAGCGCAGGTATGATTTTTATGGTTTTCTTTTCATTTATTTATTTATAAAAATATCTCACTGGTATTCTCAAATAAACAACAAAACAACTGTGTTCAATTTTGTATATTAGTAATTCCCCAGTTTCCGTTTAGTTCATTTTGTTAGTACGCGTTTTCCTGCTGGTAGAGGAACAATTTGTTCTTAATTTATTCATGCAATTGGATTATTTTTTTTTAATTTTTAGGCTTCCTGGATCAGACGAAGGGACTATCACCTACTGACAGTAGGAATGGGAACATATAGTAACGATGACCGCTTTATGGTGGCGCACAACAGGCCAGCGCAGGTATGAATTTTGTTGTTTTACTTTCATTTATTTAGTAAAATATCTCACTAGAATGCCCAAATAAACAACTGTGTTCAACTTTGTATATTAGTAATTCCCCAGTTTCCGTTTAGTTCATTTTGTTAGTACGCGTTTTCCTGCTGGTAGAGGAACAATTTGTTCTTAATTTATTCATGCAATAATGGCTCGCACGCTCCCAAATCGGAGAGAAGGTTCAAACATAGGTCAGTCCGGTCATTATACGAGAGTAGTGAAATAAAATGATTTACAGGTTTGCACCTACCGTTGAGCCCGAACTTGTAAATTAGCTTGTCACGTACAAAAAAAAATTATATGCTAGGGTTTGTGCGAGCTATTGGTGGGTCAGTAGTGGACAACGTTCAAACATTTATAGGAATGTGTGTAACTTGGTTTATATACCTAGCTCTAAATACTAGATATACTGCAGAGTTTATAAAAAAAATAATCCTAAATGTTCCGCTGTTTTATTACTGTGTTATGGAAGTGTCCTACTGTGATGTCAATTGTAGTCTGAATACATTATAATGGGAAAACTAGTCCCATTCTTCGGCAAGTTGGTTTTGGAAAGAAATCATTAGAAGCGTTCGTATTGATAAATTTTTTAGTTTCTATTGACTAGAGACTCTAATTTAGAGTCTAGCCACCGTGTAGAATTACGTAAGATTGATCAAAATCTAGCACAGTGCAACAAAATGGCATTAAACATACCTTTACAATTGCATGTATCAAGTTCGATATTTTTTTTAATTTCGGCGTTGAAATATTTATTTAGGCGCTAAACTGATTTAGCTGAAAATGTGTGAAATATCAAAATTATGTTTAATTTGTAATATTTCCACTAAACGTAATTCTTCTATTACCTTCGAGTAGTGGGTAAGTCAACAATTTTTTTCACTATACCAATTCTGGTATGAAGACTATAAATGCTTTTGAAGTAGAGAAGCATTTATATAAAGCATTTTATATGTCATTTCATTTCTTCATTTCCGACTTAAATTTTCTTGCGTGATGTGGCGCTAATTTGCGATTTTCTTTATGTAAGTGCCTTAGCATGAGAAATTGCGAGAGAGCTAATCCACATAAATCTAGGCAAAATTAAGTATATAATTGCTCCTTTCCTTTGGCACAGTTCCCAAAAACCATCTTACAAGCATTGCTCTATTATATACATAGCTTTGATTACACACCAAAATTCTAATGGCGATACACTAGTCTGGTTTTGTAGCATTTCTAAATCTAAATCTCAGAGAGATTTGGTTTAGAATTTTAAATGAAACGCCTAGAAGCGTTTTGCAGCCAAAAGAGAGTAGCAGGAAGCCTACAAAAATGCACCCGAAATGGAAAATTCCGGTCTTCTTCGTCTTCTAATATAACGTCTATGAGTGAAGATAGAATAATTTAAGATAACCGGAAGGGAATCCGTCGGAATACGTTTCGCTGCCACTAGTCCAAATGAGCTCCGTGATTTGCCATCGCATCAGCCCAGTTCCCCGTCGGGAATTGTTTGTAGTGCTCCTGTATTCGTCGTGTATGATGTGTGACTGGAACGAAAGGACAGGGCGAAAGTGAAATAGTGCCCCAGGCACACAGCTAAATTGAAACTGGGAGTGCTGACGCCAACGCATTTTCTGCATCCTTCATAGGCACCGAATTTTCATGTGAACATTTGTCATCATCTCTCCCTACATTTCCCCCGTTTCATTACTGATAAGCAATGTGAGAAACAAGTAGCATTTTTCCTTCATTCTACGCCAGAGACAAAAGTGAGCGAATATTAACCAAGCTTGAAAAGTTATCAAAGTATTGCTAGCTCAGTACCATTTTTGTCCTCTATTATCATTCACATCTCCATTTTCACGTACTCTGCCACCTGACTTTTTCCTCTGCTAATTTTACACAATAAACCGAGTTTATGGCGTTTGCGTGAACTCTTCTTTTGTTTCACTTCAATAATGACGCTCAGTGGACCGTTTCTGATGTGCATAATTCAACTTGTGAACTTTCCCGTCGCCTCTCACTACTAAATATCCATGTGTGTAAGAGCCATCCCGCCAAAGTTTCACTGCCACTGAAAGTACAGAGCCAAGAACTTTTGCTAAACATGAAAATTATAAAGCTCTCCAAGTGTTCCTCTGGCAGGGAAGACTTCAAAAAGTAAATTTATACAACGTATCTGTCTGGAATGTAATCACAGCCAAAGTACGAAATTCTGTATAGAGGGTAGCGCCAAATGATAAGAAAAATGAGAAAGAGGCAGGGAGAAAGCATAATCGTATCAGCAGGGAAGTAGTGAGAAGGTCAAAGCGGAGTCTGTTTGCAATTCGCGATATGCTGATGAGAGATTTTCCCTATTTGCTTAGAGGACGGCATATAATACCTCCACGTGGATTTTTTTAGGGATATGGGAATGACAAAAGGAAATCGGATAAAATCCGTCTGTGCCGGATATGCCTAATTCATTTGCAATTCTCATGTACAAGGAGTAGGCACAAAATTCTTATCTGAGTGTAAATATCGCGTGTATAGAGCGCACACACGCCTCCAAACTTTTTTTTGCAGTGAAGAGAAAGCGGAACGATAATGATAATCGATGTGAGCTACTCGCTTTTCTCAGGAAAAGGGACATTTATCTTTTGATCCCAGCTCGTTTTAAGTACACTGCAGACGCGCTGCTTTAAATAATACTAATTCCCTTCCGTTTGTTGACTCTCTCTTCTTCCTTCCCCGAATTTGGGGCTTGGACGGGGCAAGTTTAGAATTTAAGTGGGCTATAGAGTATAAGTTCAAACTGACGGAGGGATGGGAGTGCATGCATAAACTGGAAGTGGGAACCGTAAGTACGTAACAGTGAATTTTTTCCTCTTATGATATGATAATTGATACGGAAAAGTCTTTCAAAAAATATGAAAAACTCGGTGCAGTAAAGAGTACACAAAAGAGCCGTCCCGTTCCAGAGAATCGACAATCGACACCAAAAAGTGATGGAGGAAATATGACAGCTAATTGTTATGGAAGTAGGGAAATGGGTTAGTCAAGTGTCAAGTATCAGAATGAACATGTAACAAAAAGAAGTTTAGTATAGCGTGGACAGACGACAAAAAACGGAGAGTGGAGTGAGTGGAGGAAACAGCAGTAAAAAAAAAGTATGAAGTCATACACGGAAGGAAAACGGCAGGGTGGAAATAGTGTGCAGAGATATTTAATGATATTCGAAAAGTTCTTTTGCGAAGCAGGAGTTCCGCATTAATGGCAAATTAGGGCAATATGGGACCATACATAATACATAAAATGAGCAATACGGTGAGACCTGCTCTCCGTGAAAGTGAGCAGTTCACACACAGGTCGGCCCCTCAACCGACACCACGGTGGCGGTAGCAGCAGCGTAAAAAAATATAAAAAAAAGTGGTGTAGCGCTATTTTGCTATTATCCACTATTTAGGTAACTCATAATAGCGTGTTAACAAGGACCATTGTTTTCCTTAAATCACCAAAAATCCGTTTATTGAATGGTGAAAGTATTAGACACAGCCACTTTCATATATGGCTTGCTGCATAAGAAATCTGCTCATTTCTGGAAGACAAAGTGGAATTGGGGGGAGAGCAACCCAAACTCAGAAATGGCTTGAGAAAAAAAAGCACAATTGTAATATTCTTGGCTTGGCGACTATTCTAGTCGCAACTTTAGATACTATTTTTTGCAAAAGTTTTGCAAAGAAAAACAATGAAAAGCTATTTCACGCTTGATTGAGCACATTTCCGTTGTTCCGCTGAAGTTCCCTCCGTTTTTTCGCACAGGTTGCCACTTTCCCCTTTTTTATGTCACTTTCGTGATTAAGTATAATTAAGTTGGAAAGAAGGAACATGGTTTTTGCCTGTGCATATAAAAT
>JAHZND010005066.1:0-12312 GCA_027744115.1 Acrocyrtus sp. NNG-2020 | reverse complement strand
TTTTTTACCTGTAATCAGATGATCGCAGTCGTGTGCGTTTGCTTGCTTGCGAAGTTTCGACTGCCAAATTCCAAGCAGAATTGACATAAAGAGCAGGGCAGAGAAGGCAAAAGCAAGGAAAGGAACGAGCACGAGCAGCCACTGCGGCTGCGAACTGCGAACAAGTGCATTTTGCAATTTGAGTTTGAGATGCTCATGCCGTCAATGTATATTTGAGTTGACGTGTGAGTGAATACATTTGTGGGATTGTTGAAGAGCACGAATCGTGCACTGACTCGTGTTTATAAATAAAAAGCACCTGACACCTTCTCTCATCTCGTCGACATAACTGGGGTTTTTAATTGCGTTGCGATTTTAAATAATTTAACTAGCTATTCACTGGCAATGTTGCCAATTAAGATGTAGTTCGACGGTTAATAAAGTGCTGATTGGTGTGTGGGGGCTGCTTGTGTTTATTTCAAAATTTGAGGACATGAGCTCACGTTTTTAATGGAATGCGGTACGGAGTTTAACATTTAAAGAATTTTAGCGAAAGAAAATTAATGAATTTGAAAAGTGGAATAAGTCAAAAGCTAACAATTAAAAGTCTTGTACAATTTATTTATTTTTTGATTGGTTATAATAGGAAATAGTAGTGAGTTCCCATTGCTGACCTCCAAGATGGATTTCCCAAGATTTGTTGACAATCCGTTGGTCCTTTACGATGATAAGAGTGCTGGGGACAAAACTAAGGGTCTGAGGATCCCCAGAATTCCTTCTCAGAATATTGTCAGTCGACTGTGTGGTAGGGAAATATGGGGGGATTACCGAAGACCTGGAACTGAAAAGTATTTGCAGCGATCGATGTACCAAAGCGTTTATCCCAATTTTACCGTAACGGAAGTGGACAAGCCACAGTGCTTCTTGAGAAAGTTTACTCCAGATGGAAAGTATTTTATTGCATTTTCTCCGGATCAGATGTCAATAGAAGTGTACTATTTTAGAGGACCTCAAGCAGCGAATTCCTTGTTTCTGGAAAAGGGTGCCCAGTGGCTGGAAGTTATGAAGAAGGCTAATGATAATCCGGCAATTAAGCGAAGTATGTGGAAAGACCAAGGGAAAAAGACTCAATCGGTAAGTTTTCAAGTTCCAAAGCAAATTATTGTATGAAGTATTTAATATTAATTAATTATGTTCTTTAAACTATTTTCAAGAGAGGTGCAGCGTCCACATCTTCAACTGCTCCGTCTTCAACCACATCATCATCTTCATCTTCTTCAGAAGAGCGGAAGCCTAAAGCATTCTCAGATACGTATGGCCGTGGATTTCCAGATCACATCAGCTCTGACGACAGAGACACAATGAGCCATGAAATCAGAAGGCAAATGTTCGAGACATTTTTTAAGTTAAAATTCCGCATTGCAGTAGCCCCGCAAGGGGAACAGTTGAACAGGGAGTGTTCCTTGTTCACAGAAGATTTCAAGTATATGATTGTCGGGTCAGCCACATATATTCAAGAAGAGTCTCATCAGCATAGTGCTCACTACTACGAGACCAGCTTCTATACACTGAAGTTAGACAATTTCTAAACATTTTCCCGAAGGCAGAAGCGTTCATGAACAGTTTAAAGCATAGGCTACTCACTCACATATTCAAAAGAGCTTATGAGGAAGCGAATGACCCTGAAGAAGAAGATATGTCAAAACTAAGCAGATTTTACCAGTATTACGAGCAGTTATGTAAACTTAGAATATGGAAAATGCAGCTACTCGACGAAGATCACCTGTTGTTGAAGTACTCTAGTGAGGACGTTGTCACATTGAAATGCTCAGAACCCAATTCACAACACTGCCTATTTGTGTTCTATAACATTCCAAAGACGGAAGTCCTTGCTGTGTATGAAAACACAACGGAAAACCTCGTAGATCTGTTTGAAGCGTTTGCTGATAATTTTAGAAATAATTTTCTGACATCGGATGCTCGATACTCCAGCTCTCCCTCTAATAATATTTATTCGAAGTAAGATTGATTTAAATTAATTTATTCTCTAAAATTCTAATAAATTGTCAAATTATCGGTGACCTGTCACAATTTAACTAACTGTTCAAAAATATTTTCGTTTATGCTTTTCAGGCAAATTCATCAAAAGTTTAGGAATACAATAACCAGCGCCAGATTCGGCGGACCTACGGAAGCTACCAAGAGAATTCTTGCGCAGCTGCCAATTAGTGCANTTGCGCAGCTGCCAATTAGTGCACAATCATTTAGTGCGTCGCCGTACCTAGATCAGGCCCTTTTTTCGTATGACGATCACCGTGTGTCTGCCATGGAGCGACCGAAAGCTTGTGGAGAAAATCCTATAAGGTTAACTAAAAACGTTTTATAATTTACCTGATATCAGCTGAAACAACTGAAATTAATAGGGTGTATTTGTATTATTGTATTTATATTTGTTTATATAGGTTTTATGGAAGAGACTCCATGATTTACAAATTTCAACTTCATGCCGGAATCCTTTCAAGAGGCAGTTCACCCTCTGGAAGACGTCTTGTAGCTTTTACTTTTCATCCAAGTGCACCATTTGCAATTAGCGTCCAGAGGACGGCTAGTGCTGAGTACCTTGCTCATTTCCATTTAAGACTTGACCCGTTCTCAGTTATGCCTTTGTGATAAACAAGTTAATAACTTATTTAAATATTAATATTATCCATGTTCATGTACCTACCTGCTAGATGCACAAAGAAGAACAAACAAAAATGTTAAGACTGTTTGCTAATTGACATTTATTATTACTTTTACTATGCTTTGGTTTGGCGGCTGCTGGCAATACTTGTAGAAAAATATAAAATTGATATTACCTACCTGCATTATTCGTTATAGAGTAGATCATCTAATATGGAATATAAAGATGCCTAATAAAGATGCTTTTTGTGGACCAGTTCTGCTGTATGTAACCTTTGTCCATTACGTTTGTTTGATAATGAGATATTAGATCTACCGTATGTACATAGGTATAAAATTCACCCACACAAATATTTCCTACAGATAACTTTCTCCGCATAAAAAACTTTTAGCAAATCTACATCATGAAATTAGCTACCCAGTCCTGCGCAAGACTTACTTCTTACTTTATTTCCTAAAGCCAAAAACGAAAAATGAGCAGATCTACTTATATAGGTAGTATTTTTATATTTTCAGTTAGTACAAACATTTGTATTTTTGCAAGCTAGATTACATAATACAATAATTAATACAAAACACAATGTATAATTGAATATTCAATATTGAATTCAGCAATTAAAGTCCCTTGGGCAGTCCTACTCCTGCGCCAAAAGGTGACGAAGCTGCATTGCTAACGCCAACAATGCCTGTTACTGAGTTGCATCCGGGATTACACCAATCAGGCACTGTTCCATGTTTCAAGAAAAATTCCTTCGTAACACCGCGTAGACTCACAGCCTCTGAAGCTCCATATATAGCTCCTCCCAGCCAATTTACACAATTTTCTTTGATCGCCGAGACAAATATTCTAAATTCATACGTACCACTACTATACTTTTCTGCGAACTTTTCATCTTTGAAATCGGGTTTTGATTCCCCAAGGGCACTTTCAATCTTTTTTAGTTCCCTAATCAATCTAGCCTTGAAACCTGGGAGCATCGTAGTTCCACCGCAAATTAGGATTGAAGAGGCAAGTTTTTTCCTTGTGTCGATTGGACATGTTGCTAAACAATCTAGAATCATGTAAGGCAATGAACATCCCTCTGCGTCGTTATTTTGGAACCACACCTCTGCAGCTTTTTCTCTGAGAATGCCATTGAATTCAACAAAATTCTCCCCATCCAATTCATACTTAAATGGTTTCAGTTGTGGATTGAGATTTGCTTCTGAATCAGGATTTCCGTCAGCGAGTATCTGAGCTCGTCGAATTCTGGTAACAAAACACGTACGTAGTCGGAGGTCTTCAACAACTTCTGGAGTAAGAAGGGGCTCCAGTTCCTCCTTTGATTTATTCTTGCAATTCTCTAATAATAATTGTTTTAAACTCCTGCAAGGTTTTTAAACAAACACAAATGAGTATCAGTCATCTAGCAATTTTATTTGGCTTAACAATTTTATGTCATTACGTTTATGACATGCTACGCTTACTCATCAAACATTTTAGCTCCCAGATCTTGATTTTGGACACGACTCAAAAGAGTCACTCCATGAAATACAGGTACTACAACTGCCTCAGAATATCCAATGTCCACAACAAGAGCAGTATCTGTGCCTGTTGAACAAACCGCTGCCAAATTCGAGGGGATCCACAAAACAGTCAAGATTTCAAAATGAAGGTAAAGTACTTTGGCTAGGGTATGTCGCCATTCGGATTTGCACAGTAACGACTCTACTATCACCACTTTTCTATCTTTCGGCGTAACAAGAAGGTGTCTAAAACAATTAATTTCAATAACAGATTAGGTTCCCATCATATTAAATATTTTGGCTTAAAATATAGGTATACAAAATAAAATCAGGACTGTTAAGTAAAAGTTTTACTCATACTTGAAATAAATCGAATTCAAAAAGTCCACCAGCATTTGGTACAGATCTGAGGAGTTCTCATAATCAATTAATTTCCGCAACTCATTTGGGTTATCCTTCCTAGGTACTGAAGAAGGAATGAAACAGCGCGGTGCACTTTCACCGGCAAATCCTGCCCTGTAATATCAAATCACAATTACACGAGTTATTATAGTTAGTGCTTATCATTAAAAGATGAGTGTGAATGTGAGTGAGCGATATAAAATTACTATTACACTTCACATTTTCTTTACAGATCTGTACTAACTTGGTAAATGCCTGTCCTATCTCCAGAACCACCGGATGTTTTTCATTAATTAGCCCAATCCCTTCATACAGCGGCATCTTTTTATCCGATAATCCGATATCTTTCTACCTACTACCTACATACATTATATAAAATATCATTATGATTAGTAAATTAAGAAATCAACATGTTCCTTTAAGGTAGATAGTAGGAATTAAGTTTTAGAATTTGAGCTACTTTATAAAATGTACTTACAATTAGCAAAAAATATTCCGAGCTGACAAAGGACCACTAGTTAAAACAACACCACATCCAAATATTTTAAATTAAAGCTGTTGAAACATCTTATGGTTAAATGTTAAATCTTACACTTTACTCAAAATCAACAAAATCACATCAGCTGCAAGTGTATTCAGCCAGCTCACGTCAGAATTGCAGCAAACATCGGACCGCTTTTATGCACCTATCAAAGAATTACGCTGCGCTCTTTCCTTTTCACGCATTTGGTTTTGCACACGTCAAAAATGGATAGGCAGATGGGTAGTAGGCACGCACGGTACACTAGTACACTCCATTGTAAATTTCAATTCTCCCATTTCATTCTTCATTCGAGTTTGTATTGTACTTTGCAGGCTGAAGACAAAGGACTTGATAGCCGATAGCAGCTTTGCAAACCTAAAAACGCTCTGATTTTTCAGAGGAATGTTACATGTATTTTCTGCAGTTCTAGAGCTCGAGCTCTTGGAATGGAAGTGGAAAAAACAAGCCATGTAGAGAGCTTTTGATGGGCAGGAAATGATGAGGATAAGGAATTTGTACCTCAACTTCAACAGTTTGACAATGGACAAAATGACTCAAAATGTTAATGCACATTCGAATGATAACATGAATTACTGCATTTTTATCTCTAACCTGCGTCTTTGGTCTAACTTGCATCTGAAGAAGAATGTGGATTTGGCAAATTAACGTGGAATATGAGTTTTGAAAAATATGTATGAGCATATAAGCGGTTAATTAATAACTTCATTATATGTCTACTTCTGATCGCTGAGCTGGGTTTGGGGGCTGCAACTAATTGCAGAAGAGTTTTGGAAAAATGTACTTTTCATCGTTTCTGGACGTATTTCACACCGAATTTTCCAGTGTCCCTTTTTCTGTTTCCCAAAAGTTAATTCCAATTTCTAACGCTGTACAAGATAAGATGTGTGTGACCAACTCTCTAACTGAGCTGAGATTTTCACTAACCTGTTGATTCGTACCAGGGTAAATAAAACGCTTCTAGTTACCCTGATTCATACAAAAGAAAATGAAATTATCGACATCTTGTCGTTCGTCGTTTCATATTGGTAAAATTTATAAATTGTAAACGAAAAAATACTGTTGCGTTTTTCACTATGTACCTTGTGACTTGTGAGCAGTGGCAGGTAAGGAGCATGAGCGATTTTCTGATTGGGTGTACGAGTACAGTCGAGACTCGAGAGAAACGACAAATTTGAAAACAGTTCGAATCGCAGTTTAACCAGTGTTGACTGATCCTAAGACCTAATGAGACGAAACTTTGCATAAATATTAATCCAGTTCTTTTCTAATAACCAAACAAACTAATTTTCATTCGAATTTAACCTTTCATTGACCCAGAAGACCAATGGGAAGCATGCCATATGCCATGGCTTCCTGTACTCAATCTGGATTTGTCCGTGGATGCGACCATATTTGAAATAATTTTTTATTTTAACTATCTATTTAGAAAACGACTGTATCCAATTTCCATTTCCATCCCAATTCTGACTCCTCATGATATGTTCGGGCAGTGTCATTTCTCTCTAACCCTTGACCTCCGAGATTAAAGGGAGGGGAGGAGTTGTAATAAACATTCAGTCTTAACTTAAGTGTATACTGTATACGGGAACAAGGAAGCAGCATCTTATCCTAGAATTTATTGTGGATCATCATGGATAACATAACTAAGGGAAATAGTGGGGAATAGTGACCTAGAGCTGATTGGGCGCGGGCGGCGTCTGAGACAGAAACACATGAAGAGGGACGAGGGACGAAGTGAGTCCGTTTTTGCCTAAAAACGAAAGGCTGTGAAAAGCTGTGCAGTGTTGGTCGTGGTTTTCATGTAGTCGCACGCAATTAACAAGTTTACAATTTACAACTCTCGTCGAGGTTTTCTCATTTTTACGACAGTGAACGACAGTAGTTCTGCTAAACTTTAGTTTAAAGTTTTATTTGCTGACGGACAGTTACAGTACTGGTTGTGGTTTTGGATCATTGAAAATTTCCGGATTTGTTAAAATTGGTAAGTTTTTCAAATTATTGTATTTTTATTAAAATAAATAATATTATTTTGGCCAATACTTTGGTGGGCAATTTTTTCGATAGAGAGAAGAAAATATGTCCATCTAGGTACCTAGTTGAAAATTTTAATGCAACAGTGATTTTGAAATTTCATTTACACGATTGATAATTTAAACTAATTAAAGTAACAGTTTTGTTGGAGTGTTAGTTCAAGAGGTAATAAATTAACTGATAATGGGGTGGTATTATTGTATATTCTAAATTGATATACTTATTATATTCCGTTTTCCCCATCTTATGTTTAAAGGTAACGCGAGTAGAAAAGTGCCCATTGGCATCTGTAATTGAAACTACGTAATTAATTGGTTCTGTCATTATTTGTAGTGAAAAATGACAACTACTGAAGAAACTGTTGCAGCGCCCGATGCCCCTGCACCAGCTGCTGCCCATAAGAAGGGGAAGGCAAAGGCTACCAAGGCTTCCGTTGCAAAGATGCTATCAAGCCATCCTACTTGGGCGGTTATGATTCAGGAAGCCATCAAGGCTCTGAACGAGCGTGGAGGCTCAAGCATTCCTGCCATTAAAAAGTACATTTTGGCCAACTATCAGGTCGACCCCGACAAAGCAAGTCATCACATGAAGCGTGGATTCCAAGCAGCCGTAGCTACGGGTAGTCTTACTCAGGTTAAAGGCAAAGGTATGCTCCGTAATTTTGTGCTACTTAATTGATTCCTGAATTCAGCAACTCCAGCATCCTTAATTTACCGACATACCATTTAATTATTGTTTTAACTTACAAATATTGCGTGTAGGTATGTCTGGATCTTTCAAATTGAATGCCGCAGTAAAAGTCGCCAAACCAAAAGCCGATAAGAAGCCAAAGGCAAAAAAGGCAACTGGAGAAAAAAAGAAGGTAGCAAAGAAGCCAGCGTCACCAAAAAAGAAGCCTGCTTCCCCCAAGAAAGCAAAACCAGCAGCTACTTCGGCTGAAGCCAAATCCAAAGAAGGCCCCCGCCAAGCCAAAGGCTGCTCCTGCTGCTAAGAAGCCCGCTTCTCCGAAGAAACCAAAGGCTGCCCCTAAGGCGAAGGCATCGCCTGTCGCTAAGAAGCTCGCTTCTCCGAAGAAACCTAAGGCTACACCTGTCGCTAATAAGAAGTCCGCTTCTCCGAAGAAACCTAAGGCTGCACCGAAGCCGAAGGCATCGCCTGTCGCTAAGAAGCCCGCTTCTCCGAAAAAACCCAAGGCTGCACCGAAACCGAAGGCATCGCCTGTCGTCGCTAAGAAGCCCGCTTCTCCGAATAAACCTAAGGCTGCACCGAAACCGAAGGCATCCCCTACGGCTAAGGAGCCAGCTCCAAAGAAAGCTGCCAAGGCGAAATCTCCTAAAGCAGCCAAAAGTCCAAAGGCACCGAAAGCTCCAAAACCGAAGACAGCAAAAGCAGCTACAAAACATAAAGCTGCAGCGGCTCCGAAGAAAGCTTAAATTACTTGTTACTAATAAGCTGTACATGATTTATATTATATCACCTCAAGTTAACTACCAATTATTACTGTTATATCTCAAGTTTTGGTTTGACATTTTCGAATTTTGTATTTGTAATTAATATTATAAATTCTTTCCACAATTTTCAATCACCTTTTTTATTCCTCAATGTTCAAGTCTAGCTCAGTGAACTGATCGAGAGTGTACTTTGAATTTACGTTATGAAATATGAATTAACTTCAGAATCTTGCAATTGCAAGCTGTAAATAGACAGGTCAAATGTAGGTTTTGGCTGTATCAGTATAGGTAATACTGTCACTTTCAGCGCACAAAGTACATATTATACCAACACACACAAGAAAATTAGTGATCAAAACATTTAAATTGAAACATGAAAAATATGATTATTGCAATTTATGCATTATTGGAAATTAATTGAAAAAAGAAATTAAGCGTGTTAGCATTTCGTTTAGTTTTGTTGCAAGTGTGTACGGGTGGGTGGAATGTGATTTTTATGAAATGGTAGATGTAGAGGCAAGATAAACACCTTAACTCAAAACAAAGGCATTTTTGTGCTAACTATGCAAAAGTTGTTAAATAGTTATATTATGATATTGTACAAACAAATTCTGAAATTTATCAAACTTTGTCAATAAACAATACAAACATGTATTTTTACAGAAACCGAAAATTGACCTTTTGGAGCAATTCTTACTTATGGTGATAAACTAACATAAAAACACTTTTATTGAATAGATGGTCGGTTCAGGTCTTGGGAGGAAGTATTAAATACTATAGAGCAGAGAGAGAGACCTGCAAAATTTACAATTAGTAGTTTTTTTGCTAACTAGTATCTTCCACATTGTATATAATAATGCACAAGCAAAATGAGGCAAGACAACATATTTCTGTCAACGAAGAAGGGGATAAATGAGAATGGGGAGAAAATGACACGGTTTAAATGTAACACTTTGCGAAAATTGTTAGTTAATGCAGGCAGTGACTAGGTATGCTGCATTAACACCCCGCCCCATTTAGTCACCAACATTACCGTCATTAACATGAAATTAAGCCACACGCGCACACTGCATACTATTAATATGTTTAGCGTACGGTTTTCATCGAAGAGCACAGAATTCAGGCTCATCATAAAAATCACTATCATAGACGATAGAAGAGGGACAAAATATGTTGTCAAAATGTAATTGCTGTCTTTCCTCACCTTTTGTATAACAACGATATCTTATTAACGGTTTACATTAATTCTATGCTACGCATTTGAAAAGACGACCACTTGCTTAGATAAAAAATTATAAGTGAATCGGGTTCATAGCAAACGCAGAAAAGAATAAATCGAAAAATGCATTCGAGTCCGTGTAAAAAAACTTGCAAATTGCTTTCATAGGTGTAGATTTTTTTAAAATGCAGGTAATTATGATTCGCAAATTTCGGCATTAGTTGTTTTTACCTATGTATACTTCAAATACATGATAGTGAAAACACAAAAATTAGTATTCTCTAAAAAATATTTGTATGCTGTCATTTTTATGCGTTTTACAAAAGTACACTCTTCATCGTTTCTGTACACCCTAAATTTTCATTTTTTCCATTCCCAAAAATAATTCCTGTGCTAAATACATTACAATTTTCTTCAAATTGTTTTCCAAAATGATACAAAAGAAAAGTGAATTACCACCCTTTTAAACGCTACACATCAATAAGAGAACGATTTAAAGAGGTTATCGATTTTTAATTGTAAATGAAAAAATAATTTTTTACGTTTTGCAGCAAGAACTTCATAGCATGAGCGAAGGAGTAGTGGATGGATGAGAAGGAGAACGAGCGAGCGAGGTCTCTGATATGAGCATAGCTGAAAAACTCGAAGGGAATATGGAGCATACGAGTGAAAGGACAAAAACTATTTCTGACTTGGCTTGGTAAACTAAATGGTAAAAATTCGAATCGCAGGATAATCACCTTTGACTTATCCTAATACGATGAAACTTTGCATAAGCATTATTCTAGTCCTTCTCTACTAGCAAACCAAATTTCATTCGAATTGAACGTTCCATTGACCCGGAAATCCAATCGGAAATTTAGCATGGCTTCAGGTACTCAATCTGATTTGTCCGTGGATGCGACCATATTTCAATTAATTTTAACTATTCGGAAAACTATTGTATCCATTTTCCACCCCAATTCTGACTCCCCAAGATATACTCGATCTAACTCGGGCAGTGTCATACCTCTCTGACCCCTGACCTCCGAGATAATCCCAGGTTTCTCAAAAACTCATCGAGAAGCTAGCAGTGGTATCCTATAAAAACTGAATTATCTTCGGAACGGCAAGCACCACAGAGTTGGGAATTTTACCGTTGTAAAGAGCAGAATCTATTCCATCAGACAACATACTTGCATGCTAATGGAGGTCAAAGGGCGCTGAGACATTGGGCTCGGAACCTGAGACAGAAACACATGAAGAGGGACGAAGTGAGTCCGCTTTTGCATGAAAATGAGAGAGTCATAGCTGGCTGCTCCTTTTACGTCCGATCCCGACCACACGGACAAAGCTGAGCTGCTTGCTCTCCTGCCAAACGCAGTATTCCTCCTGCTTTTCGTGAATTCACACGCGTTTTACAACTCTCCTCGAGTTTTTCACCCTTGTTTTTGTTTTGTGGACGACAGTGAACGACATTAGTTCTACTGAACTCTAGTTTGAACTTTTATTTGCTGACTGACAGTTAGTACTGATTGTGGTTTTGGATCACTGGAAATTTTCGGATTTAGTATAATTGGTAAGACTTTTAAAAAATTATTTTTATTTGTTACAAATATTTTGGCGAGAGCTTACCTTGGTTGGTGGACAATTTTTGTTTGTTGGAGGGAAGAAAACAGGCCTTATAAGGTCGAGGAGTTTTTAATTGAACGGTAATTTTGAAGTTTCATTGAACTTCAATGATTGAAGCTTGAGTACATAATAGTTTTACTGGGTGGGGTATAATTAAATGGGTTCTATATTGACCCGTGAAGGTATTTCGAAAGAAACAGTTAGTTCCAGTAGTATCTAATCGTATTTGGATTTTTTCCGATAGGAATGTTCTTTAGCGGAAGGAAGCTATAATTGAATTAAAACTAATTTATTTTCCCTTCATTTTTGTTATAGTAAAAATGGCAACTACTGAAGAAACTGTTGCAGCGCCCGCTGCTCCTGCACCAGCTGCTGCCCCCAAGAAGGGTAAGGCAAAGGCCGCCAAGGCTCCTGCTGCTAAGAAGGAAAAGAAACCATCAAACCATCCTGCGTGGGCGGTTATGATCCAGGATGCTATCAAGGCTCTGAACGAGCGTGGAGGCTCAAGCATTCCTGCCATTAAAAAGTACATATTGGCCAACTATCAGGTCGACCCCGACAAAGTGAGCCCTCATATGAAACGTGGATTCCAAGCTGCCGTAGCTGCGGGTACTCTTACTCAGGTTAAAGGCAAAGGTATGGCTCCTTAATTTCGTGCTACTTATTTGATTCCTGAATTCAGCAACTCAAGCATCGTTGATTTATTGATATACTAGTAATTATCAATTAATGTTTTTTAATGCATATAGGTATGTCTGGATCTTTCAAATTGAATGCCGCAGTAAAAGCCGCCAAACCAAAAGCCGATAAGAAGCCAAAGGCAAAGGCAACTGGAGAAAAGAAGAAGGTAGCGAAGAAGCCAGCGTCACCAAAAAAGAAGCCTGCTT
>JAHZND010005065.1:0-10093 GCA_027744115.1 Acrocyrtus sp. NNG-2020 | reverse complement strand
AAAAATGAATTTGACAGATTCAGCTCCCAGAATGAGGGCAAGCTGCTCGTGAGGGCGACTATTTTCGGGTAGTCTGCCGTAGAAATATTTCGCTCTTTGGAACACGAGGGGGTGAGAAACGTGGCGTTTATGGCGTCTACCATTTCTTTATATGCCATAAGCCAAGCGTACTGTCTATGATTTGACTGAGATAGCTTATTCCAATAGTTCCTTTTTTGAGAATATTTCAAAAATATTTCCTGCAATGGCAAATCTATACTTGAAAATACTTCTACGATTACAAATTTTGGAATCGTTTCATCTTTCGATACAAATTTTGCGTTGCGTAGAACTTTATAGTGGAATAACCATTTTATTTGGAGGAAGTGAAAGCGCAACTCGATCGATGTGAGATTATTATTGGAAAGCAGAATGGAGAGCCAATCTGTGGGATCTTGGGGCATTGTAGGACTGAAAGGAGGAAAATGACTTTCACACCATTTCACTGTCACACACCTATTTTTTAATGTGCACACGCAAAGAGTGGGAAAGAGGTCAACATTCGTGCAACAAATTGTGCTGCTGCTGCAGAGCAAGATAGCAAGTAGCAACATAAAAATGTGAATGAAGATCATTCTCATTTTTGGAATTTTAATATTAAAAGGGAAAGTAAAAGCTAAGTATGACTTCCAAGAGAAACTTTCTCCAAATTTTAACTTTAGTATGTAATAAGAAGAAGGACCACTGGAAAAATAAAGTGCTTAAAATTTCTTGCTAGATTGCTACAGCGTCCTAATTAATGCTAAAGGCCATTATTCTGCAATTATACTTATTAATAAATTGCTTTTGAGTTGTCACTGTAGTAATTCATGCATAGGGAATATAAAGATTTCAGTCTTACTAGTACAATCAATTTTGTTTGAGTAGATAACTCATTAGAAGATTCATTAGGAAGTTGAAGTAAAAATGTTTTGTTCTGTAGAGAGGACAGCATAGGACTCAGCAAAACAAAAGATAAAATGACTATTGGGAAAGGACGGTATTATTTTACCGCGGCCATTCTAGTTATAATGCTCCCAATTATGTCACGAATAACGTCCATTAAGACGATCGGTAAGTTTGTGGAAAATGAATAAAGCCATAAAATATAAATATGTTTCACTTTAACTTATATCATATTTCATATTTTAATAAAAGATTTCTACAGTATTTGTTTCTGGAATATTATAGACCAATTAACGTTCTAATTATTCTACAATATAAGATGTAAATAGCTACTGTATAGTCTATAACTACATTTTTGTGAAGAGTCACCTTTAGTAAAAAGAGGGATACGCCGATATTATCTCATGACGTACCACAATTTAATATTGGAGATTTATTATCATTATCACACATCCAAAGCGCATAATATTTCCTGTTTGGAGGGTGCTCACAAAAAGCCAATCCATGTACCCAAAATTTTGATTGTTAAATTTAAATTCAAGTTATGTACCTAGGTATATATAAAAGCAATCTCGTAATTGCCATGTACCTGAAATGGAAGATGTTTGAATGCTTAATTATGAATTATTCAATTCCAGCAAAACACTTTTTATTATTAGCATTTCAACAATAACGCTTTAATGATTTGCGGCCAGACCCCTAAAGGTTTATGTAAGGGCGTTTCAAAAACTTTAACTATACAAAACAAGGGTTGATGGGGCAATCTAGCACAATTTCCAGGAAAGTCTACTCATGGAATCAACTATTTTGATTTCATTCGTTTTCGAGTTTTGGGTTGAATTTTGAACAACTTACGAAAAGATATTACGAGGCAGTGAGTATTAAATAGGATTTTATGGTTTTGCTGCGGACAATTAAATAATCGGTTTCAGAAATGAATAGGCACATTATCTTCCTCCGTGCTGATACAATGTCCTTACGGAAATCAGTTTTGCTTGTTTTTCTTACGCTGTTTGTACACTCAATAAGGATCACGGCTTCCACACTCCCAGATATTCTCACTCCTTCTAACAGCGAGTTAATGTCCAAGTTTTTGCCCATGGCGTTCCCATCATGGGATCGTCGAATACATCAAATCGATGAAATCGATCTCTCCTGGCTGGATGAATTTGAGCGGAATAACTGCTCATTTGTTATTACTAATTTTATGGGAATTCATTTGAAACACATAAAGCAACCCGTTATTATCAGGAAGCCAGTCCCGGTTATTATTCACGACCCCGAAATAGAAATGAAGAAAATGACCTCTCAACTGACATGGATGTTAGAGAGTCAAGAAACTTCTTCCGAGAAGCTGATATTAAACTGCCTCTACTACAATGACTCCGACAGAATGCGAGATGGAACGTACACCCAGAGCTGTGCTCAATTCGATAGGTACTGGTTCACCTCTCACTCTAAGCCGCTGCAATGTGAGGTGACTGCAGATATATTCCCCCCTCATGTGACCCTCTATTACATTTACAAGTCAAAGGATTATGAATTTATTGCTAGAATAGACATGTACACTTATAGCATTATCTACCCACGAACATGGGAGTATCGAGGAATCCGTGAAAGCAAAATAGAGCATCTTATAAATGTCCTCCTACCAAGTAAGGTTCCATCAATCCATTTCTTTCTCGTCCCTTCTGGACCTTGGAATGCCCTTATGGATACATCAAAGGAAGATTTCGTTGAAACGTGGATCGTCTACATGTATAGTTCACTGCGCAACCGGAACTGGAAACCAATATAAAAAACCATTAATTCCGCATTTTTTGTTGTGGAAGTGACGGCAGAGAAAGTCACTAGCGTAGCATTCGTCATAGCCCCTGTGAATGCAACTAGGTCTGTATCTCTCACAGTTATTGGCGAAGCAATAAAGGCAACTACAATAACTTCAACTTGGGTACATAGCATGGAAAAGAAATTTTCTTGGTTCCGTGAAAGCAAAATAGAGCATCTTATAAATGTCCTCCTACCAAGTAAGGTTCCATCAATCCATTTCTTTCTCGTCCCTAGTGGTCCTTGGAATGCCCTTATGGATACATCAAAGGAAGATTTTGTTGAAACGTGGATCGTCTATATGTATAGTTCACTGCGCAACCGGAACTGGAAACCAATATCAAAAACCATTAATTCCGCATTTTTTGTCGTAGAAGTGACCCCAGAGAAAGTCACTAGTGTAGCATTCGTCATAGCCCCTGTGAATGCAACTAGATCTGTATCTCTCACAGTTATTGGCGAAGCAATAAAGGCAACTACAATAACTTCAACTTGGGTACATAGCATGGAAAAGAAATTTTCTTGGTTGGTAAGTGGCCGTCCTGGCAAGAATAACTGGGGAATTCCATTTTTTGCTCAATGCGAAACTCTCATTTTTCCGTGGAAAAGTCTGCGATTGCAGCTTGAGAGTGACGCTCGTGCAGGAGGAACACATCTTGCCGGACTTCATAACGCGGTCCCTTTAATTACCTCAATTTTGAAGAACCATTCGCTAACATTCTTGTGGATGAAGGTCGTTTGTGACAATGGGCATGTTTTTGAGACAGAGGCAGAGCATGCAATGATAGATAATCCTTTGTTACCCGAACTAGTAACTTCGTATGGAAGAGGGAAACAACTTCACTACCCATTTCGAGACTACGTGGCCAACTCGGCTTTAGAGTTTATAGCATGTGGAACCAGAGGGGATGGCGTATCATCATTCGTGCTGCTATTTAATATGTTCCAGGCCTCTGTTTGGATCCACGTAGGAGTTGCTCTCGTTACACTCGCCGCTACATACGAGCTTTTTGCTACGCTCACTCGAAAAATTCGGGGAAGTGGACAGGCGCCATTCAGAACTTTCCGGCATTCATCAAGATTTCAGCTGCTATCTCTGGTAAAAGTATTACTAGAGCAGGGGGACCCTTTTGCAATGGGAACATTTCTCGGTGCGGCCTCTACCACGTTCCCTATATAAATAAAAGGATGTGTCCCACTGTCGGCGGCTGATCCCTTCCCAAGAGAGATCCATTCTTTCCACTCACACCGTTGTTCTTAAGTTACGGCAAATTCCCACTCTATACATTGCCGCCGCTGTGGCTCAGTGGTTTGTGCGTTTGACTCTGTATACGGAGGTCTCCAGTTCAAATTGCACTGGGGCCACAAATTTTTTGCTAAATTTTTTAAAAAATAATTGCTATGTATATGTAACCTACACTTCGCTCCACCTCCGTAATTTCTTCCTTTCCTTTCACTTCGCATGCCCGATCATGCTTTTGCACTAATTACGGAAATTAATAACTAATTGCCACTTTAAGTACACACTCGAGTTAAATAGTCGTTTTGAGTCAAAACGCAACATGTTACTACGCTACGGGAATACGCATTGGAAATTTTTTTGAATGGGAGAGTTGGATTACATGTTAGATGGAGACGGCTATTTATTGTTTTAATTGATTAGGCTTAGATCAAATAATTTAAACGTTGCATAACTATGCGACTCCTTCATTCTGGAAAATGTTCAGTAATTTGTATTACTTATCGTAAGAGAAACCCCTGAACCCATAATAGCACCTCTTTAATAATTGTGGCCGTTTAAAGTCATATAACACCTTCATTAATTAGGGTGATTACCGTATTCCCGATATTTATAGTCTGCCTTTCATTAAAACCAGGGTTTCGAGGGGAATTACAGTGACATCCAGCTCTACTTCAGAATTCGCTGCCTCGCTCCGATTTAGCTGAAATTCACAATTTTACCTAATTTTAGGGTCCTGAATCCGAAAATCATATTTTCTTAGCCGCGATCAAATTTTCCCTCTATAGGCAAATTTGTATAAAAACCCATAGCAACATCCAATTTATGCGAGATGCTGGGGTCCCTAAGTTGGACTTTTGGTAGAAAATTGGATGTCATAATAGGAATTAGGATATCAAATTTGGGGGAAATTATGATTTTCAGCTAAATTTGATTCACATTTCTCTAATTATAGAGCCCACTTTGATGTCAATGATGATCATTGCCTTGATAAATATAGCCCCGGACAATAAATACCGAGAATACGGTACTTTTGCCATGGTTACCTAAAATTAAAGAACACTTTATGGCTAATTATGTATGGCTGTTAGTTATTCAATGATTCAACGAAACGTGACGCTATGTAAATCATAAAATTTCCCTGCATTTTGGTTTAAGCTGGATGGTTGAATAAGGACTACTCCAAATAGATTCACAGCACTAATGATTAGACCATTGCAAAAAGTTTCGAAACCTTTTCACAATAATACATTAAAGTATTTATATATTTTCAATTCTCATTGAGTCATTGGTAGTGCAACTTTTGCTTCTACTGCTAATTCATCAGTAAGATTTTCTCCGAATCAAAATTTCCCAGGGTTAACNGTTTCGAAACCTTTTCACAATAATACATTAAAGTATTTATATATTTTCAATTCTCATTGAGTCATTGGTAGTGCAACTTTTGCTTCTACTGCTAATTCATCAGTAAGATTTTCTCCGAATCAAAATTTCCCAGGGTTAACAGTTAGCGGTGGTTGAAACTAATTCATTTACCTTTATCTTCATACGTAGCAAGAAATATGCAGTTTTAAATGAATCAATTGCCTCTACCGCTAGCAGGCATTGAAATTTTCAATGCCAGTCAACAGTGGCTACTAGTTTAATATGTTCCAGGCCTCTGTTTGGATCCACGTAGGAGTTACTCTCGTTACACTCGCCGCTACATACGAGCTTTTTGCTACGCTCACTCGAAAAATTCGGGAAAATGGACAGGCGCCATTCAGAACTTTCCGGCATTCATCAAGATTTCAGATGCTATCTCTGGTAAAAGTATTACTAGAGCAGGGGGACCCTTTTGCAATGGGAACATTTCTCGGTGCGGCCTCTACCACGAGCCGAATACAGTTTGGAGTATTCCTAATGATTGCGACTGTTTTAAGCAATTCCTATAAAAGTGACAATATGTACAGCATGGTTCTTCCACGGAAGCCACTCTTGTACGAAAAATTCGAGCAGTTGGTGGAAGATAAGGTCCCACTTCATACTGGGATTCAGAGTTACTCGGCAACCAAATTTAAGCTAGACGCTACACCTAATTCACTGCAGGATAAAAGAGGTGATCACTCCGAAGTTGTTTACTATAATGGAAAACCGCTCTACCGCTCATACACATACATCGCGAACATGTATGACAGAGATGATCTATACTATGACAGTGCTGATGAGATTAAACGGTTTGATAATACTGGCTAATTACACAACATGGAAATCCATCAAAGGACTTCTCTTGAAGACGTTTGAGCAGTTTAAATTAGAGTATCCTAACATGCAAGGATATCATCTGGAGCAAATTTTGATAAATGCTAGCATAGCTTTGTTTGCGAAATTGAGTGCCATACAGAAAAAAGAGTTTGCAGAAATGTTCGAGAACTGTAAAACGAAGCGTATTGCTCTGCTTATTCCACAGACCGAATCTCAAGATGTTATAAATGACACTAGTGTAGGTGGAATCTATCCAGGGAAGGAATCCTATTCCGGGATGTGGCTCCAGCTTCATTTCACTGGACTCATTTCACCCCTGCATATGGATAGGCTGAGAAGATTGAAGGAGTCGGGGGTAATCGAGTGGTGGTCGTCGTTCTTTAGCCCATTCTTTTTAAAGGGAATGCCAATAAGAAGTCCGCTGCCATCGTTACCGACAAGGAATGGAACTAGCCAATAAGGATTAATTGTAGAGAAAAAAGATTTCTCAGTTATATTTTACGTTCTTGGTGTGGGTCTTCTTATATCAACAGCATGTCTAATTTTCGAGGAATTTTTGGGAGTGATTCTATTCTTTATCTGGTGCTCCTCTCTCCGCGACGTTTTGTGGATACAGCAGTTGGCTTTTTTTGGGCGCATGCGATCTTCAAAAGTAACACGTTTACGTCGATCATAGGGATAGGAGGATATAAGATATTCGTATACTTGTAGTAACTTTTATTAAAATTTCTTCGCCTGCTACCGAGTTTTTTTCAAGATACAGTACAGAATACTAGTTGGGTGTTTAGGTGTATAATATGTTTATTTTGTATATTTTATGACGGACTAGAATATGATATATTGATGTCAATTGAATTTATCAGTCTCCTACTACATCAAAAATGAAACAAAAAATTTTATTAATACATTTTTTCGTTTTTTCACTACTACTTTCGAACACTGCTATCAGACACTAATTTTTTTGCGCAGAGAACTAATTCATTTTTTGTTCTTGAAAGTGGGAATGTACAACCTAACACTATAATTTTTGGTGTATTTTTGGGGCAATGTGAGATTCTACTTCCATCGCATTCTCCATTAAATTCTACGTCAGATGATATCTATAATCTAATTTCCCCCAAAAGTGTGTATGTGTATCGCTTTACAAATTATAGTAAATCAAATAAAAAATCGTAAACTTCAGTTTTACATGCAATGCACCCAATACAGACTACAGACTCGTCATCATCATCAATCATCACTTACCTGAGCTGCAGTCCTCAACTCATCTGCTCCTTAACATTTTTTTTCTACGTCCTCCACCACCACCACCACCTACAAAACATTCATTTTGCTTCATTTCATTTTGTTTTGCATTACCTAAACTAAAGAAAATGCTTGCTCGCATTTGTACCTCAACTACATCTACAATCCGTACACAAATTATACATTTCTCATCCTTTTTAACCCTTTCTCTAATTCCTCACTCGCTCCACACTAAAAATCCACTCTTTTGCTTGCTTCCTCTTTTTCTGTTGACTTTTCCGTCAGTCGAGAGTTGCCATTGCCAACGGAACAGGACTCTATGCCCATCTACTATCTACACTGGCTCCCCGGCTTCTATAGCTATGCTGGGATTAACTGGTTAAAAAATACCTCACAGCTCAGATTACAGGTATGACTACCGTGGTGGCAGTAGAAGGGGAGACCACAAACTTAAAATACATATACAATTGCCAACAATACACTAAAACGCTAAAAAGGCAGCTTTCTAGAGCTGGAAGCGTACTAAAAAACCGAGAGGAACCTGTCCGTATCCACTACACTTTTTGAAGAGGAGGATGAAAAAAAGTGAAACAATGCATTTAACAATAGCATGTACCTGTTGTGCGGCTTCGTTATATGCTTTCTATTATTATGTCATGAGGTGTGGCGGACAATGCTTAACAGAAAAAATATTACGCAGCCATAATAATAATCCCTCAAGCCTTTTTTACGCTGATCACAGACTGGATACAACTCAAGCTAGTTGCTAGACCTTTTTTTCTCAGATGAAATAGCATAGAAGCGGAATGTAAAGTTTTTTCTTATGTAAAAAGTCAAAGTCAACTTGTCCGTTTCATTTTCATTGCGTAAAAAGCCTTAGTGGTAGTGGTAGTCATCGTCATATCATTTCGCATTTTTTTATCGGACAGGATATTATTAGTCATGGAGAGAAATGGGGAGAAGATTAATACAAAGAAAATGACAAATTGGTAACGTTTGATTTAAGTTGATGGAGAAGTGAAGAATTAGGTTAGGTTAGGGAGATAATAATGTTCTGATTTTTGTTAAGTGGCTTAGCTGTTGCCATGACATTTATTGATATTAGATGAGTAGTGTAAGAAATTAATTAATAGTGCAAGAAAAAGCTTTTATTAAGGTGAGAAAAATTAATTGGAAGTATAATTGAGTAAAAAATGCTAATGGTGTAGGGTCATGGTTATATTGAGAGATTTGATTTTAATTAAATGTGTATTTTCAGAGTGTGGAAATTTGACAAAAGATGTTGAGAGACGTGAGCGCCGTTCTTCCTTCCTTACTACTTTTCACCCTGTATGGGCTGGTTGTTGCCCAACAGAGAAATAATGACTTTCCGTTTCCGCCCGTAACAAATAATAACATATTTGGGAGTCCTCAGCAGAGGGACCCTTCTCGAGACCTGTTTGGGAACCAGACGCCCAACCCCCGGGATCAGAATAATAATAACAACAACAACAATAATTTTAATTCAAATATCTTTAATAACAATAATAACAATATCAATAATAATAACAACAACAACAATCAGTATGACAATTCTCGGACACCGAATCGCCAGGACACATACAATCCCTTCTCGAACAGGAGGGACCCGTTCCAATCATACACGCCTAGACTTGACGCGAGTGATCCGAGTTTTACATATTCAGGAAACGAGGAGAAAAAATGTCCCGAGAGGTGGGACACTTTTAGGGAGTCCTGCTACAGATTCGTTCAGTCTCCAACGCATACGCGACACGAGGCGCAGCGGAACTGCAAAGCGTACGGAAATGATGCGGATCTAATAAGTCTTAATACCATGGAAGAACACATGTTCATAGTTCGAAAACTGATTGCAATGGACTCCCAGCATCGTACTTGGTACATTTCCACGCGAGAAGTTTCTCCAGGCACTTGGACAAATGCGGATGGAAGTGGGCTGATTAATATGGATCAGGCGTTTTTACAAGATCAGCCGTTACCCACTTTCAATGTTGCTTACAACTTCTTGGCTTACAGCTTTTCGGACCGGCGTCAGTACGGAATTTGGGGGTTGCTGAAGACGACAGGTCACGAGCCGCATCAATATATTTGCGAAGTTCCACTGTCCAGAGTGCGCTACTCTTTTCTGGACACCAGAGATTTTGACTATGGGCTGGAGGTGAGTGATCCGAAAAAGATTCCTCGAGGACCCTATTTTATCCAGGAGCCGAAATCCGAAGTTTTTGATATTTCCAAGACCATCCCACAAAGCTTTGTTTCGTTATCGTGAGCTTTCTCAACTTAAATATTTTTTTTTAAATGCGCGTGCCATTTTTTTCAATTTACAATTTATTTACAGCCCTGTACCAGCTTATAACTGGACCCGACGAGGACAAGGACTTCCTAGAAACGCAATCCTGTCAAATTACAACAGAGTGATTACCCTTAAAAATGTCACAATAGGCGACCAAGGGGAGTACTCGTGCCGTGCGACAAACAGTCGACTGTACATTGAAAGTTCCGTGCAACTTCGAATCCAAGCAGCTCCAGATTTCACAATTCCAATTGGGGATCAGCACATGGACAAAGGAGCAGATTTAACTTGGATTTGTGAAG
>JAHZND010005064.1:0-19617 GCA_027744115.1 Acrocyrtus sp. NNG-2020 | reverse complement strand
TAGTGCGTGCATAGTGAGATGCAACTTCCTCGTATGTTCTCAAATTTCTAAGAACATTATTTGCAGGACAATAACTCACAGTGAACATTTTTTCGTGGTGGCAAACTGAATGAGCACTGAAATTTTAATAATTCTCTGGAAGTATCGTGACACTAGTATCATAACATTTAGTAGTTTTCAGTTCGAAGGATTTAACATTTTCAAAGAACGAATTATTACGAGTTGAGTTTTGCCCATGAGTCATCGTCACTATAATATGTATATCAAGATCAGCACCATTAATGATAATCTTATTCACAAAAAGTTATGCAATAAATAAAACATCTACATGGTAAAGCTGGCAGTCTTAAACCTATACAATAACGACAGTAATTATTTAGTTTCATATTAAAATGTGAACGAGATGCATTTTAGGACTTCATTTCACAAGGATTTTAATTCTGCAAGATTAGAATCAGTTACCCACGTTCTACGCAGTAACATTTGAAACAAATAACTTGATGTGACGGTGTAAGGTATCGCAATCAGATGCAAGTAAGGACACAGAGAAAAGCGTGCTATTCTATTTTAGAGTAACTTGAGCGCATTACCATACATAAGAATGACCAGCTTTTACTTAATTTTTCCATATTTTTAAAGAAAAAGTAGTCTTAAGATTTTTAGGTCCAATTATCCTTGTTGAGTAGAATGCCCCAAACAAAAATACAAGTCATCATAAGCCACGGTAGAGTGAACTGGATAAAAATTACAGTGGAAATGCCAATTGCCACCCATAACTGCCCCGTCCAGCCAGGTTAAAATAAATGGAAGTAGCAAAAAAAGTTTGCTGAAAATACACTCAAACAGAGCAAGCTACGAGAGGAAACCGGTTTACAAAACAGAAAGATCAAGATCCGGAACCGTGAGAAATCTCTATACGTTACACAGCTTTGCAGTTTGTATAGGTACTGCCGACGAGAGAGGTTGCTCTGCTTTCGTAAAAGCTGAGTTCATCTTTAAAAACACAGTCGGTCTCGTTACCTTCCTTTCCTATTCTCATTACAGAGATTGATATCTTCGTCATCTTCATCATCCGTCATTCCCAACCCAATATAATAATTTTTAACTGAGGATGAGCAAGAAGTTAGTACAGGATGCAGCAGTAGCAAATACACATTTATATGGCTAAGTTTGCGAAATTGTGAGCATTATGCCAGAAGCAGAATTTCAAATGTGCACACGAGACTCTTCATCCAGAAAAAGGCTTTACCTACAAATCATGGTTTGGCCTTGCAAAACCTCAGATTTAAAATTATCCGAAAACTACGCAAACATGTTCTGGGAAAATAATTCTCCCAGCGTATGTAATACATGCATGCAGGTAATTCGTGTTGTGCAAAAAACAACAGTCTGAATACTAAATGTTATCTTTTAATGAAAAATGAATAATCTTGCCAGCTTGGGTTCGTTTATGATCTCAATTTTGCAAAGTAAAAATTCCTTGTGAGAGGAAGAAAAATTTATCGCGACTATAATCTCATTGTCCGTACTCCCCGTTCCTCACATAAAATTCCATCCTCCGGATGGATAGTCGTGCTTCTGTACCCAATTCCATCAAAGTGTTCAGCTAATTTCCGTGCAATTTTTCTGTACACTATCCTTTAAATAATAATTTGTACTTTGTTGAAAAAGAGCTTTAAGTTAACCAGCAAGACTGCCCAAGTGTAAAATTCTTAATTTCTTTATGTTTCTACACCAGCACACGTGCAAAAATGTCAAGTTCTCATATTACCCCAGTTTTGACTCCGATCCTTATAGTGTGGTTAGCTGCCACAGGTCACTGCCAGTACGACCCATACGGTGGGCCTCCATTCTTTCAAGATCCACTTTTTCCTCCATTGATTCTTCCACCTGAGGGACCCCTACTCCCTCAGGGTTTACCATTCCAGCAACCACTTATTCCACCTTTCAATGCTAATAATAGAAACTATCTTAATCCCTTTCTAGCACCCAACCAAGGCCAAGCGTCGAATATTCAGCAGCAGCAACAGCAGGATTTTCTGCAGCAAGTGCAAGGGTCTTACCCAAACTTCCCATCGCTTCCATTTCAAACAGTGTCCCCTACTCCCAGCGGCAACCCTTTTCAACCCAACAAATATCCCTTCAACCCTAACCAAAACTTAGGAAATCTTGGAAATAGCGATAATAACCAGTATCAGGGTGGGAATAAGTACCCTTTCAACCCTAATAATGTAGGAAATACTGGAAATAATCAATTTCAAGGTGGAAACAAATACCCTTTCAATCCAAACCTGGGAAATGTTGGAAATCAGCAGCAGCAGCAGCAGCAGCAACAACCGTCGCAACAGTCATTTGGAAATGCTCTGATCAATCAGCAACAATACCCAAAATTCCCCAATTTCCCCTTCCAAACAGTTTCCCCGACTCAATTCCCACAAATTGATAGAGTGTACAATCCTCCCATTTACCACAAACCCAGAATTCCACTGCCGAGAATCAGAGTAATTGAGTTTCCTTCATCAGAGTATTTCGAATATGGTGGGGGTAAATTGGTTCAGCCAAAACGACCTAATGCTGACCTGTATGTTGGAGGAACCGATGGTGATGTTCCACTAACTAGCAAAATATTTATTGAATGCACTGGACCTAACCAAGTTGAATGGCTTTTCAATGGCAGCGCACAGGTAAAGTTGATTTTCAAAATGATTGGACACTAATTAACTGAAATTCAATTACATGAAAGTTCATTCGAAAGCTAAAAAGATCCAATTTTATGTCACAGGCAAAGGAGCTCTCAGTTGTAACAAAGAATATTCAGATCACAGTTCCAGAACAACGAGAACCTACTCCTGGATCCGGAGAGTACACATACTTAAGACTGGGCCTGGAGGAGCAAATCTCAGAGAAGAACTCTGGAGCGTATATTTGTCGAGATAGGATTTTACCTCAGAATTATATTTCTATTCGTATCCTTGTCGCAAGTACGTTGAATGGAGAAATTCCAAACTTCCCCATTGTAGCTCGCCCTCCACCACAACAACTCACTTTGCCTTCTGCTTCTGCTCCTCTATCTATCCCTCAAAGCATCGGTAACGGACCCTCATTCACTTTCAACAGGTTTGGGTTTGGCACACCTGTAGAAATGGAAGGTAATATTAGGGAGCTACCCCTGGACCCTTTAAGTCCTCCAGTGAATGAGTATAACCTTTATCCATACACTCCTATTCCTTTTGGGCTTGAAATGCCTCAAGTGCCTGCAGACAATGGGCTTTTGGATAGAAACAGACTTCTTTTTGCTAGTGATAGTCCAGTCCCACAAAACTTACAATCTACCACAGAAGCGTCCTCTTCCTCATTCATTCCAACTGTAGCTCTTCCTTTGCCTCTTTCCCTTTTCTTTTTTGGATTGCTCATTTAATAGCTGCAGCTAATATAAAGCGCCCTTGACTAACCCTTATAGTATGAAGTTTATAAAAATTAGCCTGCCTCAAAAATTTTTAAAACTTGTTTATGAACTTGTAAAAAAGTAATAAAGCTTTTGTAAAACGAAACAGCAATTTTATGTTCTTTTCTTTGCACAATTTAAGCACGCTTTTGAAATTACCTAAAACAATAAAAGTCACACTTTATGCTTTTTCAACCTTATCGCAGTACACAAGGCTGAGTTCTTAAATTCCTGCCTTGCTTTTAATACTTGCAAAGTGAATCGAGTCAGAATGCGTAGTTGTTGTATTAGATCGGTGCTTATATGCTTTCTGGGAAAATGCTGTCTATGATATGAAAGAAAAATTTATTTTCATTGGTCTTTATTCTTTCAGAACCAAGAGGCAGACCGAACTACCCTTTTGATCCCAACCCCAACCCTTATCCCAATCCCACTCCTGGTCCTACAAAACCTAGAGACCCTAATACGATTTATTTCTCCAGAAGAGATAGCACCGTCACCCTCCCATGCAAAATTGAGGATGCTCAAGCAACAATTAGCTTACACAAGCGCGAGAATGTAACCAAAAGAGCTATTACCAATATTTCGAGGAAAAATAATTTAGGTATTCTTAGCGTAAAAAATGAGCTCTAAAACAGAATTTTTTTATTTGTAGGGAAAACTTTCCTGTCCATTTTCGACGGACGGAAGAGTTAGTTATGACAGGTACAAGGGATTTATCATGCAGATCGGAGCGTTTCATGATATCGAAGGGCGATATGTCTGCGTTGGTGACTTCAATGGAGAGCTTCGGCTTATGAAATACACACTTGCTGCGTCTGACGGTAGTATTTTCATTTAATTAATCTGTGGAAAATAAACTTTTGCTTAACAACTGCATGCATGGTAGTAAAATTGGCAAGCATATAGCGCTAACAAAATCGTTTATTTCCCTCCCCATTTATATCCCTCGTGGATTTTACGAAACACCTACAATCAAAATCAAAGACTTTACTACTAGATATGTGGAGGGTGACTCCCAAAACGTCGTTGCCCTTGACGGACAAAGGAAATCGTCAGCTTCCCTTCCGCCCAGCGACATTAAATCATCTGGATCCTCATCGTCATCCCTTTTGGTTAAGGATGATTCGTTTCCCAAATCTGTCTTTTCAGGGATAACTGTTGGAAACCTAACTGGGGCAGGGCTTGTAGATCCACGAAGTGAGTTTGATATCGAAGTTGCAGAGTCTTCAGCTCCACTCCCAGTTCCAGGCAAGCCCAACTCAAAAAGTGACACTTCCGGTAACTCGATAAACAAGGCATCTGATAAAAACCAGTTATAAAAATGAACGTAAACTTAATTATAGTAATAATTCGCTTTATTGTCAATTGTCATATAGCGCCCAGTATTAGTATAAAATGTGTAAATACAGTAAAAGATCCCCCTGAATGTGAGTTATAGAGATCTTAAACTTAAAACTTGAAACGCCAACGCATAGCCCTTCTTTTCAATTTCAAAGTTTTTTTTTTATATTTTCGAGTTTTTCACGTAATTACCGTGTAATTTTTTTCAAAGTTATAAAAAACTAAAAATTAAATAAAATAACCTAGCATATCATCACCTATTCATAATTAAATTTTGTACATTCTGCATCATCAAAAGGGCAAAGGGCTACAAAAATCAAGCATTTGGCTAAAAGCATGTATACCTACATCAGGTTCATTTTAATTAAGTTTATGAACATTTACGCGCAAGTTTAGTTAGACTAAACACCAAGTGTATACCTAATTAAAAGCATATCGATTTTGTAATAAAAAAATGATAAGAAAAGAAAAAGTTAGCAAAATGGTGAAGACGATGAAAGCCGGGCCGGAATATGCCGGAATTAACAATTTCAGCAAAGCCTGTGACAAAATGTTACTTGCTTATCAAATGCCTTATCTATTCTTCAGTTTTATTGCATTTTGCACTTTCTAACTTTTCCATTAATTGATGATTTTGATTAATACAATGATTTATAAACGATTTGCGTGTATCGAATTTTCAGGAGCAAAGTAAAAATTTAAATTGTACTACAGAACAGATATTTGAATTAAATGGTTAGATTGGGCGCCTGAACCTACCTTGCAAACTTTCGTTCCGCATTTACATGTCTTGCGATTTGTGCTGTGAGTGTGGCCTTGCGTTGACGTGTGGGTGGGCCAAGGCCACGATGAGAGTTCTGAGCTGACCGAGACCGACACTTTTGAATTGAAAGTGTTTAGAACGGGACGGGGAGGGAGCGGGAGGAGAAAGAGTATACCATACATACAGATTGCATTACGCTCATGTCCAGTATTTGCGAGGAGCGATTCCAGTGAAAACCATTGAGTTGAAATTGCGCTCATTTAAATTCAAAATTTGTATTTGTAAAGTCTTTGTATTTTTTTTACATTTTCCCACGAAAACCGTTTTGCTGGGCTGGCTGGGACATTACACATTACAGGAAACTTTTTTGGTTGTTGGCATTTGAGTTATTTTTTTATTTCGCATTGTTGTAGAGAAATAATCTTTTTTTGCAGAAAGGGCTGAAAAGAAAATTAGTTTGGCAATTGTTTTGCAGTTAGGAACTGAAAAATTAAGTTAGAAATTTAAAATAGAAGTTGTGTTAGTGGTTCTTGGTTTGATTTGTTTATATAATTAGTAAGTTCAACATTCAAGGTTCCTATTTTAAAGTGAAGGATGTTTAATTGAGGGCAACTTAATCAGTAATTGGTCTAGAACCTAATACTATCTGTGTGGCAGTGGTAGAAGGCGGGGCTTCTTGAAGGTAAGGGATAAACAAGTCACCCATTGTCATATTTTTGACATTTTGATGGTTATCCGTTATAATGTTACATAACAAATAGAACTTTTATATTATTGTGGTGTTGATTGTTAAATACTATAAAATACTGTACGATGTATGTTTCATATGGTTTGAAATTGGATTGAAAGTGGCTTGTTCCTTGTTCCAGTTGTTCCTGAAAACTTACAACTGGAGTATTATCTACTACTGCAACAGAATATTTGGAAAATAAGGAAAACGACCCCACCGGTAAAATGGAGGAACGGTATTCTGTTAATAAGGATGCAAGAGTCGAATTGCTGGAAGCTACAATAAATAGCATGAAGGGAGAGCTTCAGCTTGTTCATGATTTCTTGAGGCTGTATTTTCCGGGTGAGATAGATTGAAAATGTTTGAATACAAAATGAAATTTAAAAAAAGTAATCCTGACTTATTTTTTGCGCAATGATTTGTCTAATTAATTTTTTAATATTTTGTTAACAGAATACACCCAAATTATGATGCATGCAAAGAACCAGCAGAATCAGCAGCAAAGGATTCCACAGTATTCAAGTTATAGTCTTGGAACACGGTCACCTATTGCGGTGGCACCCCCGTTTGTAGGACCAGCGCCAACTCCTGTCACAAGATACACAAATGGATTCGGGGATTCCCCAAACACGTTTGATAATCGATCACTCTGGACCAAAGTTCCGAATGTTGGACCAAGTGGTAACAGTCATCGTCTCTTTGTACCAATTTCACCAAACATAGGCACTTCTCATAGAAAAAATGGCATAGCAAAACGACTACAAACAATGCAAAACTCCACATCACCAGTTCAGAAACGAAGGGGTAGAAAACGGAAGCTTACTCCCCCTACTGTAACTGTAAATGAAGTTATCAGTGCTGCTGCAGCTGCTACTTTAAAAAAGATGAACCCAACTGTCATCGTAGATGAAAATAGAGAAATCCAGGTAGGAGGATTAGTACCTCAAGAATACCTTAACGTGGGAATTAGCAGTAGTTTAAACCAGGAAGCTGAAAAGGCTGAAATGCGTCGTAGCAATTGCGAAATCTTTGAGAACAACGGTTGCAATAAAACAGTACCAGAAGAGACACCAGCTTTGGAAATGGCGACAGTAAAAACTTCATCCGCAGATTCAAATAACATTGATTTGTCAGCAGTAGCAAATACCCTTATGGGAGAAGACACAACGTTGAGCTGTTTGGAACTTCTTGCAGCTGTGTCATCAGCCATACAGTCTCAGTCTAAGGCGGATTCTGATCCAGACGTACTAAAGCGCAATAATTACAACTCTGATACAGCTTTTGAGTGTAATAATGAAAATGGAGACAATAGCAAATGTGATACAGTGATAGTTCAAAATGACAATGGGCTGGGTTCAATTGTAAACTTGGAAGCAAGTATGCAAAATCAACTAAAGTCGGAAGTTAGCTACAAACAGCCAAGCCACTCAAATTTATTAATGAACAGTGACGCCTGTTTTAATAATGAAGACTCAACTAGGCGATGCAACGAGCATCCAGAATTTCAACAACCACAACTGCAACAATTTCAGGCTTCTGCCCCTGTTTCTGCGACTAGTGCGATTAGTCCAAATATTAGCCAAGAAGATCTTAACCGAATCCTTGTCAATCCTCCTGAGGCGGAATATGTTATTTAATAATTCATTAATATTTTATTTTACGTTATATATTTATTACTATTATATAACTAGTTAGCTTAGCTAACTATAAATTACATAATTATAAAATATCCTCCTGCTATAACTTCAGCTAACAGTTTTTTAATATACATCGCGTCCACAGATTGTTGGTTGGTATAAATGTAAATGTTGTATTAATCATTCGGCTATGTCGTTTGTTTTTAATTTGAATTATTAAACCAAAGCTCACCTAACACATAATTTGCAATTGTATTGTTAGACATGTACACATAATGACTTAATTAATACCTTTAATTTAATTTGGCACAGCAGGAATATGATTGTGATATTATAAGGGGTCATGTAAGACATAAAATTATGTACAGTGTGTATATACTTTTACGGAAAATTCTGATTTACTTAGCGTAGCCATATAGCCAATCGACTCGTTGATGTATGTTCAACTTAAGCAACACCAAGTGTATTTCGAATCCTATGATAATGAGGTGATTGAGCTGGAGTTAACACTGACAGATGTGTAGACTTATTTAACTGTTCCTATAATACGTCTAAAGAATTTCAAGAACACTGTACGTTGTCCCCCGTCACGCCCAAGGATAGGTCAAAGTTTTTAGAAGGAAGTCAGAAAAATGCACCTCTAAATTTACAAATGTTCAAAATATTGTACTGCTTGTATTTACTAATAACATTAAATGAATGAAATGAATAAGGAAATGTCTAAAATTGATGAAACAGGCCTTATCTAAAAATAGTGTCAAATACGGCATTCGGTCAAAATAAAAAATAGAACTTGAATGAAATGAAGATATAAAAGAAAAAGTGCATGTCGTATTTTTTATCGACTAAATCAAGTTTTTCATTTATACGATTATAAAGTCGAAGTGCAAGCAATTGAAAAAAAGACTAATTTTGCTCTATTCATTTTCGTACCTAATATATCTACCCTAAAAAACCAGACTCTTGCTGTGCTCCTGTGGCAGTACCAATCAATGCATTCGATTAAATTGTGTTTTTATGTTAAATAATTTCTCACACTTTAGTCAAATGAAAGATATATAAAATTGGCATTTCAAACAACTGCAACTGTACATAAAACTGAAGAGACAGAGTTTCTAGATTGAACGGAATGCTACCCTTTTGCTCATTAGTATTGAATTGACGATCTTTTGCCGTTGCCTACTCATTTTTTTAAAAAAGCAAAGATAATATCTCGTTACTGCACGAAGTAATTGAGCCAGTAAACCCCTAGCAAAAATCCAGGAAGCCAGTGGTGGGTTCTCAACAAGATCAAAAAGTCAGGCAGTCAGGTTTCGGTTGTCTCTTTCTCATTTATTCTCGTCATCACGTTTTACAGTACTCACACGGGTCATAAAAGCATTCAAAAAAATCTAATGCATTTTCCGTAGAAAATGAACTTTTGATGGATGAACTATGCCTCGGGTGATGTTGTTTTGATCACTATTAGCAAAAAATATAAGATTACTTTTCAGTCCGTTCCGAGTCCCAATCATTAGCAGATATGTGCATTAAGAAAATGCCATCATGCCGAATTGCTAAAAAAAAATTCGCTTATCATTATTACCGTTGTTACCTCTTCTTGTAATGTCATCGGTCATATCGTTATCTTTCCAAAATGCATCTACAATGATCGCCCTAATGTCTATGCTGATGTCATGAAATATTTTCAGATAGAAACTGCCTTGTAGAGAAAACAGCAGCAATTTATATAGCAATGCGTATTATTCCTTTTGCTGTAGCAAAAAAGTGAAACGAAGGTAAGAAAGGGTTAGTGACTCACATCACAACCGAGAAGAATAGCAAATTCGTCCGACCGGCTTCCCGAATAAAGAGAAAAACATAATAGACCCAAGCCATCTGACACTTGCAAGAACCTGACTATATATTTCCTCTTTACTTTTTATTACACAATAACTATAACTGCTGCAGCCTCACCAAAAGATACTCGTGGCTTGTTTCATCTCATGCAACATAAGAGAAAATAATTCTCTGTTTCGAAGAAACGGAGTGAGATGGGCTGATAATACCTATGCAGACATAATCGCGAGGTAAAAAACTTGAATTTGCCGAGGTGCGAGCAAAAAATTGTATAAAAACTGAGAAAACTGAAATATACATACATCCAAGAGAGGTAGCCGCAGCATCATCATCAGTATCATCCTATTACATTTCATATTGGTTAGCTAGTGAAATTAATATCCAGAGGGGTTTTAAATCAACTTCCTTTTTCCTTTCACTTTTTCTTCATGAACAGTCAGTGGTTGAGGCGAGATGGTCGCAAGAGGTTCAATAACACCGAGGAAAATGGATTTCCTGTATTTAAGCTGTATTTTTCTGAGCATTGTTGCAGTGTCCCTTGACAATGCTGATGCCCTTAGAACAAGTTCCATTTCAAAGGGAAGGTCAAAGTCAAAAGGGGGTGAAACAAAGTTACGAAGTAGTAGTGGGAGCTCTTCTATGCACCCCGTCCCTAAACAGAGAAGACTGAGCTTCCTCAACCATCAATTAAGTTTGTTGGGTGGACAGGTGGCACCCGAGTCCAGAATTGAGTCTAAGATTTACAGTCATCTTGTGGATAGTGCAACGGGGACAGATGAGATTTCTATTGTGGTTCATCAATTAAGTTTGTTGGGTGGACAGGTGGCACCCGAGTCCAGAATTGAGTCTAAGATTTACAGTCATCTTGTGGATAGTGCAACGGGGACAGATGAGATTTCTATTGTGGACGTTCCTCAAAATTCAGATGTTGTTGTGGGGCGAGAGATTCCGAAAGGACAAAGACTGGTTTTAGAATGTCAGGCAGATTTTCCAGTCAGTTGGGCCTACAAAGGGGATGGTGTACGTGAAATTATTTGTTTTTCTCTGTTGTTTGTGTGCCTGTCTATCTTTAAATTAGGCGTAGATCGCATTCGTATTAGATTCACTCGTTACATTTTATATAAACCTTTTTTTGGGGTAGGCTCCTGGAATGCAGACAAACACAACAAAGCCTGTGGGGAAGAAAGGTAAATATTCGGCTATTGCAATGATCGGGAGCTCTGAGGAGGGTTCTATGGATGGAAAGGATACTGGAGAATATATCTGCAGAAATACACAAAATGCCGACGAGTCTATACGGTATTACATCTATGTCCCAGGTAACCCCAACTGCAGTAGTGCAGAACTTTGGCTTTCTTACACTAATGCCATGTCATTATAGGATTACACATACAGAAATTGTAGGCAGACAGGAAATTTTCTTAAACTTTTTCACTTTGTTGACTTGTAGGAAAATCCTATTTCATACGAAGAGGAGGTCTAATTAAGGTATTTAATGAGATTAATGTAATTTGGCGTATGCATCGAACTAATTTCAATTAAGGCAATTATAATACATTTACAATTTTTTTATTAAGCTGTCTCCTCAAGACAATGTTTTGCGTATACCATGTTCAGTGTCCAACCCGGAGGCTAGGGTGACCATTTTAAAATCAAACAAGGTATAATTTAATGTGCTTTTTTACAACTAGGGATGTGAAAAGATTAAACTCGGGTCGGGTGTAATTATAATTATTTTGCTTTTTATAAAATTGAAAGGGTTACCTTACTTGCGTCGTAAACGATACGATGAGCTACAGCAAAAAATCAGGATTCACTTTGAATCTCATTGAAGACGACGAGGCAAATGATGCTGCTGGTTTATATGTGTGCATGGCTGGAATAAACGATTCTTACCAGTTAGCTGAATACAGTGTCATTCGGTCATATGAAAACTCCACCTATGAATGTGAGAAATGCTTAACAAATGATCAAATGACAAACTTGCATAAATTATTTAATATCTAACTTTAAAAAATTGCTTACTTATACAGATAATTGGGATGAGAACGGAGGGGTACTTTACGATGATGTGATACCTGCTCTAGCTAGGGCGGATGACGTCTGTCATCCGAATCCATGTGGGGTAAACAGCATCTGTGAAGGAAAAATTAACACAAGGACGGGAGATCCATTTACTTGCCGGTAAATCCAATAATCATTCAGCATTGCTAAGTAAGGAAAGTCATTGCATGCAGAAACTTTACTTTTGAAAACCAGATGCCAAGAAGGTTTCAGAGGACAACCGCCCAGGTGCCGCAGTAATTCATTGTGTAATCCTTCACCCTGTGGACCGAATTCTCAATGCAAAGAAGATCCCAAAAGAAATTATCCTAAATGTTCATGTTTACCAACTTACATAGGTAAGTCATAAATATCATGACCTCATGTAATAACTTCATTTTCTAATATAACCTCCTTAATTGGCATGCATATAAAAAGTAATAAATTTTTTTAGGACATCCACCAAGTTGCCGACCAGAGTGTTCACTGAACTCAGATTGCCATCCTTCTTTTAGCTGCGTGAATGGCACTTGCAAGAATCCTTGTTTGAGAGCTTGTTCATTGGATGCAGTCTGTACCGTGCAAAATCACTTGGCAAGATGCAGTTGCCCTGTAAGTTCACAGACACTATAAAAGTGGCATTAATTGCACAAATCTTTCCTAATTCCCTCTCTTCATAAATCATACAATAGATTGGAACTGCAGGAGATCCATCATACGGAGGTAGATGCCAAAGAGTTCGACTTCCTTCTCTTCAGTTTTTCCCTTTCTTTGGGTTACGTCCTGGTCCAAGGCCACGTCCTCCACCAGTCAAACTGCATGAAGAACCTCAGCAAATATTCCCTGGAGACTCTCTGCAGTCACTGCTTTCACCCGACTTCTCAGAAGAATATGCCTCTAACGAAATACGTAATCCGTGCGAACCTTGGCCCTGTGGACCATATTCGTAAGTAACAGACATGCATATAATAATTAATAATTCTTGAAATGACACAACCTGAAGTGAAATGGTAACTGACATTTTCCTCTATCCCAATTTTAGTCAGTGTACCCCAGTTGGAGAATATGCCCATTGTAAATGCAACGCAGGATACGTTGGATTGCCAGTATGTCAAAAAATTTTTTGGAGCATATTACAGTTTGACTATGACTAATACAAGTACTTTTAAGTATTCTACTTTTTCTTATTACAGCCGAATTGCCGCCCGGAATGCCGACGTGATCAAGATTGTAATTTCGTTACTAAAACATCCAAATTGTATTAACTACATAATTCACTTGTCAAATTGGCTGTCGGTTAACCTGATTTGCTTTTATTCCTTTTTCATTGGTTTACCTACATACATGGTTTTAAAGTAAAATCGACATCCGTAAGTTAGGCACACGTGTAGGGTTTTACATGTTCATGCCTATTTTGTTGTACTCATCCACATAATCAGATTCATCTTTACCGAAGGGATCAAAGTCATTACAGCTCTTTTTGAATTTGATGCTGGCCTCTTTGAAGAATTCAAAAGGGTCAATCTCGCATTGTCGAAAGTCATACTTGTGTGGGATATTCCATAGCCGCCATGCTCTGATGTGTCGTCCTTGAGAGGTTGTCCACATTGCCACAGTTACGAATGACGACGGGACACGGACCCCACATCCAACCGTCACCTTTTCCCCGATCCTAAATATCATAATATATCATAATTGTTATTTCAGCAATTGTGCTTCTCATTATAGTAGTTGAAACCATGAACTTACATGAGTGGAAAGTGAACCGCAGTAACTCTCTCATGGTCATTTGCCAACTCACGAAGATAGCTCTCTAAGTCTAATTTGGCACCCCAATTCAGCGCTGGATACATTGGGGCTACGTTTGAATAGTAGTATGTGCAAGCAACCAGATCTTTATCATCATAGTTACCAGCGGCCGATAAGTGCCCACGATGACTCCCACTCTTTGCATAATCAACATTGAAGGGTTGATTGGGTTTCGCCAGCTTCGGGTCAGGGTAAAATAACTTGCATCTGTACCGAATGGACTGACTTGAACGTCTGCTAACGGTCTCAAACACCATGGAAGGTGTCATCCATTCCGTGTTCCAAATTGAGATAAACGCGGCATTAATGGAAAGGACAGCGTCACGATCCACCTCGAAATGGTCTAGTAACTGTAAAGGCAATCATAATTATTAGCCAAAAATCACTTACCAATTACCTATACATGTACACTTACCGATTGATGCAAGGTTTGTGCCTTTTGGCACAACACTTCAGATGGATCCTTCAATTTCAGCTCATACTTTTCCAACCGGGGCCTCATTTGCGATATAATGTTGTAACATTTTTTCAATTCCCGCTCCCTTGCCTTTGCTTCCTGATCAGCCTTCCATTCTGCAACGATAAAGTTTTGTATCAGGCAACAAGTGCATGCTATAATTTACTTCCATTGCTTTACTGATTATAATATTAGTTGAAACTTAACGGCACAAAATCATATTCGCAAATATGAATGCAAAGTTAACTTTGTTAGAACAAAGTGGAAATTATCATGTCAATTCCCATATAACGAGTGGAGTAAAGTTGAGTAGTTATGGTGTATTGGGATGTGATTCAAATATAACTTACCGTCCGCTTCTTCTGGGGTTAGCAAAACTGCTGTCACATCATTGTCACCCCTATGGTGACGGAGAATGTGGACTTTCATTGCACTGAGGCTACTCGCTTCTTTTTTACATTCCGAGCATTTGACTGGTCCTGAATGGGTCAGGAGGTGAGGTTGCATACAATACTTTGAAGAAAGTTGTTTCTCACAGACGAGACATTTCACAGGTTGGCCACTGGTGTGGACAAGAACAAAATGCCGACTGAGGGAAGAATTTTTCTTATTGCAGATATGGCAAAACCCTTCATTCTTAACCAAATCACTAGGTTGAACATTTCCATCGGCGGGAATTATTTTGGTGGTTCCGATCGTTCTCGGTTTTGAATCTGCAGTGTGTCTTCTGTTGTAATGTTTGAATAAATGACGTTGCTTTTTATCACATATTTCACAATATCCTTCCCCAGCCACTAAATCCAACGGGTCGCAGATTTCACTAGCAGGGATGATTTTCGTAGTTCCGTTCTTCCGGCGACCCGGTTCTTTTGCATGACACCTTACAAAGTGACGTTTTAGTTGCGAATATCTTCGGTTACACATATCACAATAACCACCTTGAGTCACCAATTTGTTGGGGTCTACATCTCCGTCTGCTGGGATGGTTTCAATTGGTTGTCGTGGAAGTTGCATGGACTTTTTGTGATGAATGCGAATGAAGTGCCTTTTCAAGTTTTTCAGTGTTTTGTCACAAATGCAACATGTTCCTTTCCCAGTTGTTAACTGACAGTGATCAACAAAGCCATCAGCGGGAATTGTTGTTTTTAGCCCGCCCAATTCCTTGCTAAGATGACGTTCTTTGAAGTGTCTGCGAAGTTGTGTCGTTTGTAGGTCGCATATTTTGCAGTACCCGTCGTGGCTCGCTAATTCAGTTAGTTCCACAATTCCATCAGCTGGAATGCTTGTGATTTTTCCTTTTAATCGACGCGGGCCTGTCATGTGTTGGCTTCTGAAATGTAACTGCAGATTGGTCTTGAGCGCTTTCTCGCAGATATTGCAGTAACCTCCCGCATGCACTAATTCATTAGGATCCACGTTTCCATCGGTGGGGATAATTTTGATTGTTCTTCTTGGACGGCGCAACTTTGCCCCCGGATGAATCTCCTTAAAGTGCTGTTGAATATTCGGCTGTTGTTTTTGGCAAATGTTGCAGAAACCGGGTGCTTGTGCTGCTTCATTCTTAGTGTCATCTTTGGCTTCTTGCATACCTACGTGCGACAAGTAATCATGCTTAATCAATACATAATAGATTTAAAGGGGCTTAGCTTATAGCATTTGTTACGGCTGGTTGAAATATAAAAATAAAACTTACTTGACTTGGTTTTTTTAACTTTATCAATCTCCATCTCCATTGGCTTAGGGTTTTGAAGTGGCTTATAGCTGCATTTATAGATTTTATGTTTGATAAGTTGTTTTAATGTATATTTATTTCCACACACTAAACACTTTCCTGATTTTCCATCATTATTTAATTTGAAACAAACGACTTTGCTGAGGTTAACTTTTTTAAGAGGCACCTTAACTACTGCAGCCTTTTGATTTTCACTTTCTGGCGCTTTGACCTTCATGATGATGTTTGAAAAAGATGGTGATTATCACGCAGAACTATGAAATGGACTTATCACGTCACTAATACACAAAGCTTGATTAATTTTAGTTAGGTTTGATTAATTGAAAAAAAGATGGTGTAACTTGTAAGTTATCTGCAAACTGTGGAACTAATCTTTCACACTCCCTCTTTGGCTTTTCGACCACTACTGATGATAAGTGGAGTCTACTATCATACCCAAGCATTACATGTTTCGACCGGTTTCATTCTCGCTCCCTTTGTTCATTTTCCTCTTTCCGACATTCAAATTTCGCGCGCGCTCGTACTCGGCATTGCTTTTCCCCCGTACTCGATGGTATTTTGTGGCTGTAATTCCAAATATTACAGTACGTTGTAGATAGGGTTTGATATGTAAAAGCCCAATTTGCTCCAAATTTAATATATACAGTAAATGTAATACTGTAGATGATATTAAAGCATCTCTTTAATAATATGCTAATATGCTACGACTATTTTACTTTATAAAGTTCATTATTACTTTCAAAGATAGTCGTAACTAATGACAAGAATAACTTGTAATATACGCCCTTTATTTTGCATGTCTTCATTTATTTCTCAATCTAGTCTTTAATGTATCTGCTGGTGTTCATTCTATTTTACAAGGATAGGATTTATTTATTTATTTGCCAACATTTGGACGGTCTTTTGACAATAATAATTTATCAATGTGCATGATGCTTCTTTTGTAGTATTAATCTAGAATAAACTTAGTTTATTATAAAATAATTGCAATTTTGTAGTTTTTGAATTGTGGTTTATTTGATTTAATATTTTGAAAGTTAGACTTATTTCAATTTACGTTAATAATTACAGCATTGCAGTATTTAATGAGTAAGTTGTATTAAGTTATTGAAATATATTGTATAAGTTGAAATGCTTATAGTTATCGCCGGCTGTTTGTAAAAACGTAGTTGGTGAATTCCGATGTTGTAAACCTAGCGGATGATACGAAAAAACATTGTTGGTGCTCGAAAACCGTTACCTATAATAAAATTACCAAAAGTTTAACTGCTAACAACAGGGTAATGAAGATGTACGATTATTTTTAAGTTAATAAACATTTACGCAAATAGCTTACATATAGATGTATGGTTTGGTGGTTTCAAGTGATGTCATCGTTGGTTCAATAGATTTTCAAACATGTCTCAGTTGGAAATGACGACGCAAGTTAGCCTGATGGTTTTCGCAGATGTTGCAATGCCCAGCGGCTGATGTTAACACACCTGGGTTAATTGTTCCAGATGTTGGGATGAATCGCTGCAGTGTTTGACGGACTAGCAAATACCTTCTGCCATGAAACAGATCGAAATGACGTTGTAATTGTGTCACAAATTTTTCACAAATTTCACAGTATCCAGCAGTTGTTACAAATTGATTAGTGACGACCATGGAGTTGCGGTGGATGATTTTAAGTTCCGTTGATTCACGAGGTAAAAGGTCACCTCTATGGTTGCTAGTATCGGGCAGAGGTTGCGTTTCAGTATTATGGTTTCCTCTTGCACGGTGGCGTTCAGCAACGGTTCCATCTGCATTATCTATAATTGAAGTCATTTAAAGTTGTATTTAATGCTTTGATGACATTAGTGTACACGAATAACAATTGTCAGTTATAATGATTATATTGTTAGGACACTGTTAGTATATGTGAGATTCCGAAATATATTGTTACACAGCGCAAAATGAAATGGCGATTACTATATATCAACTTGCCATACAAATTCATTCATTTAAACTTGATATATCTTATGACTTAACTTACTATTTGTCGACTGTTGTAGTGGAGCTGTCTTCATAATGATTGTCGCGCAGAACTTAGAACTGGTCACGTCACTAATGATTAGGTTTAACTAGGTTCTATCTAGGTAAGTTTAATTAATTTAAAAAAAGATGGTGAAAACTTTAAGTTATCAGCAAGCTGATGGAACTCCTGTTTTGTCCTCCCTCTCTGGCTTTTCGTCCACTACTGATGACAAAAGAGCCTGCTCTCATATCCCCGCGTTTCATGTTCCAACTGGTTTCATTCTTGCTCCTTTTGTTCATTTGCCTCTTTCCGTCATTCAAATTTCCCGCGCGAACTCACTCCACCTTCTTTTCATACTTACTCTATGGTTGTATGAAATTATATTTTCTTACATTTAATTCATCTGGTACATAGGGTTTGGTGTGAGTCACATTGATTTCTGTTGAGTTTTAAACAACAGTCATCTCCATAATTTAATAATATGAGGGTTCAAAAGTCCTACAGTTTATGGCAGTTGTATGTTTGAAATGGTTGTTAATGTGCTATCGTGTATACGATGTATGGGTTTCAATGATTGTAAGTAATATAATTTATTACACGATCGTTCTCCATTCATATGCATATGAATGCTTGTTGAAATAGCTTTAAAGATGCAGCTTTATTGTGGCTAAAGCTGCAAATAAGTAAAAAGATTAACCTCATGCATTTCATTGTGGCCCCCACTTTCACTTGCTTTCCTTAGGTCCCCATCCCAAGCGCCCAAGTTGTCCCAGTTCCAACTAAAACCATGGAGGAGATTACTGGTATGGTCACTAACGATATGGCACTTGTATTTCTTATCAATAACGCCAACGTTCGCACCACATGAGATAACTCATGCATTGGCTAAGGCCTTTTCCCTTTGTATGAATTTACACTGCGAATAGGAACTGTGCCACGCTAGCTAATTCACACGTGGGTCAGACCCGCACTAGGTGCTACCGAAGTATTACAGCATGAAAAGAAAAACTGACGCCTTTTCGAAGTTGGACCTTCCTAACTCCGTTTTCCCATTTCGTCCCATTCCCGGCTATTTTCGTCAAAATCCTTAAAATTCATGATGATAATGTATGTACCATTTCAGCATATCCTGTAAACAATAATAAACAGTAATTATAACCGAACAAGAAAAATCATCCTCATTGAAAATAAATGAACACCGACCTGGACTGACCGAGAATACAGTTTCTGTACACGTTTTGCCCTTTTTTAGAATCTCAAAACCAAGGGCTATCTTATAACTTCCCATTACTCTGTATCTAATCAAAATCATCATTATCATTATCTCAATGACGTTCCAGTCATCCCTACACTAAATCCTACTGAATAAACTATCCGAGTGTTACTCCGGCTCTTATGGAAAAATACACATATTTTTCCATAACAGTGCCGGAGTAACATTCGAATAGTTTATTCAGCTAGCTGTCTAGCTGTCTAGCTCTACTAGACAGATTTGGCAGTTACTACAATAAAATGACAACCGGTGTCGTTCCAACAAATATATTTAACATACTTGTTCAGAATTTGCTCCTTACATGTTCCATCCCACAGCTTTTTCGGCTCCAGTACCAAAAGTTCTCTTATTGGTGACTTGGGGACGTTTTTACTAAACTCCTCTATAAAAACGTTAGCAATAATTTACATGTTTAGACAGCTAAAATATTTCAACGTAACTGGAACTGGACTGTGAAAAGATAATTAGGTATACCTTGAAAGCAGATTTATTGAAGCAAATATTAATTAACACTAGTTACTGTTACTAGTTAAATGCAAATTAATA
>JAHZND010005063.1:0-12879 GCA_027744115.1 Acrocyrtus sp. NNG-2020 | reverse complement strand
GTTGCAGCTCCCAAAACGATTTCGAACTGGGCTCATCCTCGTCGTACACGGCAAGTACGAGGTGAGGACAATTGGTAGCGTTCGGGACGTGCTGGTCGAGTTGAGCTAACGATATGGACTCTTCTTCTCAGAAAAAGATTTACTGGATCCAAAAAATAATTGTTTACTTTTTGGAGACATAAAAATGCCCACACTCCAAAAATAACAAGCAGTTTGGTCTACCTCTTCGTAGTGGCTGTAAGATGTCAGAATATTGTTTCTGCAAAAGTACATAACTTCCATATTTGACAATAAGGTCAATAAAGTGCCATCAAATTTATTCTCCTTGCGCCTAAAAAATACAGCTGTAAATATTGACAACGCGATATAGCGCGTTTTTACTATGCACATTGTCTCGAATTATGTGCTCACCTTTATATCGCTGTGTGAAGGTGGATTAGATTATGCGTGTTTGATAAGGACATAAGATAACACATCCTGATCCTGACATACCTATATCAAAAAGTCAAGTGTCTCTGCTTTAAAAAACCCACGCTTCATAGCAGACAATCTGATTAACTATAAGAGGAAGAGCTCTCCCTCTTTGCTATCTGATCTTTGATGATCTGATGGCAAAAATTAATTCCGGAGAGAGGACGAGGACAAAAAATATGGATGGAAGAGCATTTGCAGAATATTAACAGATGATGAAGATAGAGCAGATAGAAGAGTTCTGTCATAAAGGCGCAGGTTTAATTAAAAAATGCATTATGAATAGTAATTTTGTGGCTCCTTGTCTCCAAAGCGGAGTGCTTATTAGTCGTGAACTTGATGAGCCGAGTTTTATCTTCTACTTTTTGCCACAAGAATAAGTTTATAGGAAAAGATGAGTGGCTGTTCACCATTCACGGTGGAGTGGAGTTTGGATGGAGAATGAGAAGAACTGCAATGAAAAAAGCACTAAAAAAGCTTACTCATGTGCATAGGCTAGCTGCTGGCTTCTATTACGAAGGAAGAATGAAAAATCTTTCAGAGACTATAAAAAATAGGGAAAGTGTTTTCGTTAGGCGCTGTTATAGTGAAAGGCAGAAGAAGAGGAGCTATTTCTGTGAAAATGTAAGCAAAATAAGTATGCCTACGTGGTAACATCGACACGATCTGTTTTACTGACTTGAGTCTTCTTGAGTCGGGAAAGTTTGCTGATGCTGCTTTTGGGTTGCTGGTTGCTGGTATCGGAAATAAGGACGGAGCTCTATGGAAAAAACACTCTCCGAAATTTTGTGTGTCATGCATACCCAGAAAAATGTAGGTCAAACCAAAGCCATCGGCCCAAAACATAGCATTTTCCCCAAATAAATGCAACTGATGATTCAGTCTCCGATTTGACCATTCAACAGAACGGAAACAAAACGCGAACAACTCCAAAGAATATAATTATTTTTGTGCCTTTTTGTACGGAGAAAGTGCTTTTTTAAGGTAAGCAACAAGCAAAACTTTTCACAGAAAAGTGGCTCCTTTCCTAATTTCGATTGTTAGAAAAGTATAAGAAGACTAATTTTTTCGCACTGTGGCGTCTCCTGTATAATTACCATTTACTTATTTTTTTGCTGTGCTGAGTCATCACCAGCCAATCTAAACTGCGTTGACAGAAATTACATAAGAATGAGCAGAGTGCGTGCAAATAATTTTTTTGCTGCTCTTTCATAGCAGAAGAGCATGCTCGTAGATCGAGAAGGTGAGTCAGTTACTATCAATTTTACCTACATGATCTTTTCCGAGGATGACTCACTCATTTATTGGCCCGCACCTCACAATCTGATACTAGGAAGAAATATCAGAATGAAAATGACATTCCATTTTATTTATACCTATGGCTCATCCCTCACCAAAGAATATTATTTTAGCTGACGATGAGAATAAAAAAATTAATATATTTTTATAGAAATGTATTAAAAGTGGAATGAATGACGAGTGAAATTCTCTTCAAATTACAAGCCCATAAATCATTTTTCGTAACTACATGAATCATAAAAAGCAATTTATTACTATTAGATGATAGCAAAAATTATTTTAAGAGAGTGTGTCGTGTCGTGTGCTTCAGCAGCATCTTCATCCTCATTCCTCGCACTTATCCAAGTGGGGGTGCTGATTTTGTTAGTGTCTTTTTTGCACTGGTAGGATTTGGGCACTATTAGCTATGAAAAAATATATTATCGCATCATCAGTACAGACCAACAGCGACCAGCTAGTCGCCATAATTTTTGCAATTGCATTGTCATAATAAATGCTGAGCAGTTTGAGTGCTCGTATAACATTATGTCGTCAACGAGCAACTTTTGTATGGGTGCTGCAAGGCGAAGGGAATGCTGCTAATGCAAAATATTATTTTAGCTGTGCTGGTTTGGCTCTGTAATCTTCTACCTGAAGGAATCTTGCTGTAATAATGTAATGGACCATTTGACCATTTGTTTACCAGTTTTGCTTTAGCGTTTAAGGAGAGACCCAAGGTTAGTCTTGTTTGCTTCAATTCTTAAACGCTGTTTTGGGCTTGCTAGCTTGCCACGTGCAAAAAGCCCATCCTCACACTTCAACGGTACAGCCTTGTGGAAGTGAGTTCTCCGAAAAATTTGTTTAAAGGAATCTATTTTCTATCTTTGGGCAGTAGTGCAGTTGAAAATATTTCCGGAAGGTAAAATTGCACAATATTTTGCAAGAGTTGAGTTTGTGTACATTTCAGGTATATTTTGCAGTGTTCAACGCCATTATAAAAGCAGATAGATATAGACATGTACACTAGTACTTTAGATGTCTGGACTACAACAATGGTCTCCAATTAATCTGCTGGTATTTCGTCGTTAGCTTGAAGGTTAATCTCTTTTTCAGATACGCAAATATAATTTTATATGTCCAAAGTATCCAGATAATTTCCAGGCAAATTTTCTACGGGATCTGTCTCACCGATGAGGGCTAGCTAATAGCTTTTAATTTGGTCCACGCCCTAAAAGGAAATTTCACTAATAACGGAAAAAGGTTATACCGAAGCAAACCGAGAGCGATGAGCTATAGACCACAAAAACGCGAAATCAGAGTAGTAGGTGCGATGATGATAGAACTAATGCATTATTGCATAATACCAAAGTAGCCCCATGAAAAACAAAAAGTGCATTAGGTTAGGATGATGATAGCATTTTCATTCTTCGGCAGAATTTATCAGCGAAACACACACGCGGCGCTTCCTCTCATTGAATAAAATGTAGTAGTCGTGACATGTATTACTCATTCCTCATAATTCATTTCTCGATTAAAACCAGAGCTGTATAGCTACTATAGTCAATCACTTCCTTTCTATTGCAGATAAAATATTAATCGTGTTGTGGAGCAGCTTTTGGAAAGGAGTTCGCAGTGTGAAGAAGGAGCTTTACATAAAAAGTGAATAAAAGTTCATCTGGTCTGGCGTCACGAAAAGTAAGTGAATGGGACGGTGGCTTCAGTGGGATTGTGGGATTGTGCTAACTGCCTTAACCTTTATCTAGCCCGTCGGCCACACATCTACTAAAAAAATTTCTTCAGCAAGTAAACAGTGAAATGTGCACATTTTAAAATTAATTCTGTTTACACAAGTCTTCCACTGAATAAGGCTTGTACATATATGTCAAGTTGTTTTGGAGTCAAAAGTGTTGCTCTCGCGCTCTCATTGATTCGTTACGGCTTCAACAAAAAATAAAAATTGAAAGGGTGAAGAAGAAGAAAAGCTGTAAGCAAAAAAAGTGATTTTGAAATGTCTCACACAGTGACTGTTACGCGTACCACGACTACATCCACAACCCAGGCAGTTCTACTCAATGTCGGATACTTGAAGACACTCCCCGGAATACTGAAAGTCATTCATGTGGTAAGTCCTTTCCTGTTTTACCTCAAAATATTAATTTCAGGAACAATAATATTGTAATAACTTTTACTACTGCACTGCATTATTTTACCTCGTGGCCCATGATAATTGAGAAAGATAAGTATTTTTGGGAAAATGTGAGGAGGAAAAGTGATCCAGTCTTCCTCTTATGAATAGGGAGCTAATTATGAGCATGGAAGTGGAACAAAAGAGGAGGATTCACAACTTTCTTTTGTCTATTGTCTTCTGCTCCGAGTAATGTGGCAGAGCACAAGGGCTGTGGGCTTGTCATGCGCTTACTTAATGGGAAGAACTTTTCCTGTCTGAAAGAGATTTTCACGATAATGACAAATAAAGCTGAGACAGTTCGGTATTTCGGGCAATTCTCTTGACAGGAATGGGGAAATGCTCCGAAATGAATACAACTTATGAGCTCTATTTCATCTTCATCCTATATACCACATTGGTCATATCAGGACGTGAAGAAAATTTTTTTTAATCATTAGTCTTATCTCTGAAGGAGAATTGACCCACTTATGTCAGCATCACTTGCCCGTGTATAAATCAAGGATGAGCATGCTTAGCTTAGGTGGAATTGCGTTTCCTTTTTGTAGAGAAAGACAAAATGAGATCATATAGCAAAAAGTTTCCATGAGATGGAAAATTAGATAACCTAGTAAAAATCTGTTTATTCTGTTTTGACATAATAATAATAATTATTATTTTTTGAAGGTTCTGGGAATTATAACAGTTTCCCTGCTCGGCCACTACATTGCCTACCACAAGAATCAGTATGTGTACCGACACGGTGTTAACTACCCACATATTCCAGATCATGCGATTTTCATACCGGAGCTGTTCTTCCTGCTGGTTGCGACTACTTGTCTCATCACATCCACTCTTCTCCTCTTCTCCTGCCTTATAAGCATTGCCACTGCAACCATCATCCCAAAAACAGTATTGGTAAGTGTGCAAAAGAATTTTAAGTTCAACTTTTACATGCATTTGATTTGGATGGAAGAATATTTTTGGAAGAGAGCTGAGCACTCTCATTAAGAACTGATTTGGATTACGTCCATGTGTCAAAATAATTTTTAGGAAGTGATCTACCACTTAGTGGCAGCTTTACTGCTGCTAACCGCAGCAATTTGTTACGTAATTCACCTCGAAGGCGAGTTTAAAGGCACTCGTGTCAGCCAGTCAACATACAGCGGCAGACTAGCAGCTGCTGTAAGAAACAAACTTTACCATTCTCATTATCACTAATCCATTTCATTTTTTTTGTTTTTCTTGGGTTTTTGCGGTTTTTGGTATGCAATTTTTACTTTTGCTGGGATGGACTTGCTAATAAAACTTTGATTTGCAACATTTCTAACACATCGTAAAAATGGAAATTGGGCTTTAAAAGGATTTAACGTTGCTCAGTCCCATTGCATTTTTGCTACTTATTGCTTCCATTCATTATATGAAATCTGTGATTGTGGGGATTAACTCGTGGGAGGATGAGCCTGTACCCCCTGAAATGTCATATGGGGTTAAAATTTTTGCTTCGGTGAGTGGACCATTTTTTAATGTTTGGGGCTTTAGCTAATTCAAACCATTACTAACATTTGCATTAGAAAGCAACAACTCTTTAGTGGATATCTCTTAATAATTATAATTAATTTAATTTAATTACTTTTTGGACGTTTAACTAACACATACAATAATACAAAAATAGTTTCCGGTTAGTCTCCAAAAAGGTATCCGTTTTGTCTTGACAGGTCCTGGGAATCATCAACTCCATTTTCTACGCGATTTCGGTGTTCTTCGCGTACCGGCACTACAAGTCCGGCTGAAGGGAAACAATTCCTTACTAATTATCATCAATGCCATAAAAGATTTTATGAAAAGAGTATAAATGCTAAAATGCAAATTTTATCTATGATATTACGGAGTTATTTAATAAGAAGCTAAAATGTATTTATTTTAACGAGAACATTAAAAATTGGTACAATTTGTAATTGAGTTGACGCTAACCAGTCCAATACAAACTTTATAACGTAAAATGAGCTCTCGTCCTGTTTAGCTACTGCATAGTATACGAATTGTTCATAGTATTACAAAAAAAATAGCAGCTAAAAAATATTATAAATTATCGCTTTTATTGTAAAAAGGGTGTTTTCTAACAAAGCTTTTGTTAAAGTACTCACAACTCACAAAATGAAAAATGACGCTACTCTGAAAATCGGTCCTGCCAGAGGCGGAATTGCTTCAGTCTTTCAATTTTCAACTTTCAACTGTCCAAAAAAATCTTTAATCTTTTAAACTCTTTCACAAGCTACAACAAGATGACAAAATTCTAGAAGCTGCAAGCTAAAAAATAATAATAAAATTGTGTAAGATAATCTATTAAATTTATATCGTGTATCGGAATGAGCTCTCACGTCAGTCTAGAATTTTAAGCCGTGGAAAGGAAGCCATATAAAAATGAGACGAGATTGGTGTTGAGATGTCAAGAATGAGAAACTTTTAGCCAGTTTTTAATTTCCAGTTGTACGCAGATATTTATATAGGAATAGAAAATTGTACGTGTCGCATTCGCTTATACTCGCTTCCTTTTTCCCTGTAGGGACCTCCACTGCCACGCTTCAATCTAAAAATAAGTGAAATAAATATATTAGCTGAGAAAAAGCGACCATAACGTGTTCCCTCTCCACTCCCATTATTCACAAAGAATGAATTTTTAACGAGCTCGACTTAAGTTATCGTCTCGGCTCAGAAGAAAAATAAGCTTCTTCATATAGTCATCTCATTTTTTTACTACGGGAAGATTCTTTTTTTCATCTTCTCATCTACCACCATCACCACCACCAAAATAAAATTCATTCTCATATTGAAGCGCAGCAGCAAACATTTTTTTTACACTTTTTTTCTCTACGAAAGAAAATCAACCAGATATGGGTATCACGTTACTTTTTCCACTCTGTTCTTTTGCTCTCCACTTTTTTTGTGCTCAAAATAGGCAATATGTCAGCAATACACAGCTTCAAAAAATTATTAGGTTGCCCTTTCACTAAAAAACGATATCACATGGCATTAATGGGGCATCCTAAATTTTCATAGTTTAGTGCCTGTACTAAAAGACAGGAATCATTCAATAAGCAGGGAAATTGTGGGAACGTATCCTGCTCATGATCTGATTACGATTTTACAATATGAAGAGAACTTTTAAAAAATGATAATGATTCTTTCGCATATATATCCATCCACATCTTGTATTGTCATTTGGTTTGGTTATTTATTCCGCTTTCACAACTTCTCAACAGTACAAAATCTATCTCAGCCTAAAATTAGAATTTTTTCCTGCAACTTCTGTATTAGATCATCATCTTTGCTAAACAATCCTCGAAATGTAAGATGCACTCCGAGGCGTATCCTCTCGTGACCCCATCCATATATTATTTCCTATACTCTTTTTCTTTTCAAAGTTAATCTTATTTTTTTGCTTTCCATCTGAAAAATTCGCAGAGCCGAGTATGAGCGGAAAAAACGGTACATGGATGAGAATACATTTTTACTCGGATGTGCAACTGCGCGTGTATTTCTTTAATCCGCTTCCTGATATTGGGAGCAGCATGGCGTCACAAAGGCGGCTTTAGCTTGTCATAGGAAGGATTTATTCCAAGACTCCTACTCTGGTGTAATCCATTTTTCCGGGAAAAAAGTTTTCAATCCCGGGTTAAGATCTTCCTTTCATTTAGTGATTGAAATAGCATCTCGGCACGTACTCCTTTTATAAACCGGCTATGCATTTTTTTGCCAGTTTGTCACTAGAAAGATAATTGCACAAGCTAGCTGCAAATGTCATAATTAAATTTCACTTAAAGTACACAAACGGCCCACTTCATTGATTGCTAAATGGAGCTAAAAAGTTAATAAAACGTGTTCCGTGTTCTTCCTGCTGCAAACTGCGAAAAAACAATCTTTTAGCAAAGATTCGCATCATCTTTACCACACTTTATTTTTTTCTCTGAAAACATCTTTTCCCGCATGTGACCTAGTTCGGATCTTCTTCGCAACAGTTCGGTGGTGGTGGAAAGGCACGCTATCGCTATCTCTATCACTCCAACTTCAACCTCGCAAATTTCGAATGGGCTGAAAACTAGTGACGATGTAGTTATCTGCCACGGCTGAGTAATCCTGTCTTATAGTTTTTTCGCTAATTTTCCTCCAACTGGATTATTATTGGAGCTGTTCCCTCATCAAAACAAAAATGTGTTCTGTGGAATGTCTGTGCTCAGAGTAGGAAGGACAACTGCAGCTCTCCTTGACCGCCTGTCACGAGTTTATTTTCTTTATCGCTATTTTTATGTGCGAATATATTTTTTTCGCGAAACGGACTAATTAAGCATTATATTGTAACGTAACAAATGGCGAGAGTGGGTGTTGCTCCAATTACCGCGTCAGTGCGACCCATGCCTACATTCGTGAATGTGGAGCGGTGTCCGTCCAACATTATCTCGAGTCCGACTGTAATCCGCTATAATAACGCCAGCGCGAGGAGAAACAGTCCGTCAGGACTGTGCCGGAACTGTCTCTGCTTTTCGTCTTCCTCCCAGTCCCAATGCAGCGCCTGCATTCACGTCGACTTTATGAGGAGGGCGCCTGGTCTTCTCAAGCTCACTGAAGCAGTAAGTTGCGAAAATACGTAAATTAAACTCATTTCACAAAAATTCCATATGAAAGGAGCCCATTCTTAAGCTCTGGCTAGTGGCTTCTGGCTAAAATATTTTTATTGCTAAATTTATATTTTTCAGATTCTTGGAATCATATGCCAGTTCCTGCTGCTGGAGTATGGCTCTGCGTATGCCAACCGACTGGGCGAAAGTTATACCGAATTCCTGATAGCTGTCTCATGTAAATTGCAAAATGCTCGGATAATGTAACGCAGCACTCGCCCTAATCAAAATAAATTTTAACAAAAATGATTTTTTTTCCTCTTGGATTTTTGTAGACTGCCTATTCTCAACAGTGCTACTATTAGCTTGCTACCTTCTCTCCAAAAATACGTACATTTTAATACGATCTTCAATTTATGTAAGAATTAGCAAAGCAAACTGTATTAACAGTCCAAATATTGCAAATTGTTTTGCTCTCTTGAATTATTAAATGATCTATTTTTTACAGGAAGTTGCGTTCAACATTGTTGCGTGTATTTTGTACTTCTCGTCATCTTCATATTTAGCTTATGCCCTAGTTACGAAGTTATACCCGGACTATGTGAGAATCCCTTTCTTTCAGGTGTACCCTGCACTGACGGCAGCTTATGTAAGTCGCCAGCTTTATCCTTGGCTCCGAATTCCCTAATTTTTGAATTAATTATTAAATATTTTCTCATCAAAAAATTTTGTTAACTTCATTTATTGCAGATAATGGGCTTTGTGGCTGGCCTGTGTCATGGAATTGACGCAGTTTTGGCGTATCGCTCAGTGCAGGGAGTTCGCTGAATGAGAGTTTGTGATGCAAAGTAAAGGAAGAGGTGATGCTGGTGCAGAGATGTATTTTATAAAAAGAAACAGTATTATACATACATTTATTGTCATCACGTCATCATTACAACAAGTTGGAACATCAGTTAACCATTTTTTGTACAAACAATTGTTAAGCTTCACGATCTCAGTTCTCAGCCTTTTCGTGGTTCATGGAAATGATTTGTCTTCAGTCATGTGTTAAAACAAGAGTTGGAATTACTTATTCTCAACAAAAAAAACTTTTCTAAAATAAAATTTACGTTTAAAAATTTAAAGTATTTAAAAAGGAAAATAAAAGTTAAGTAAAACTAAAACGTCGACTGATAAAAGCTCATTTTCAAAACTAATGTAATTACACTATAGATTTGTCCTGTGTGAATTGTAACCTTTTCAAGAAAAGTCTTGATCTATTTAACTTGGATTAAACCAATTTAACAAGTGCCCCTATCACCCCTTCGCCTGCATTAGTAAAATAAAATAAACAAATTTTCAATTATAAAACGACTAACGACATTTAACGACATTCGCTCCAAAAAAATACAATTTATTTTTATAATTTGCTGTACCTTTTGATACTCTCCGTCGCTGATAAACCTCTCTCGCTGAATTCTAGTTACGTACAGCACGTCAGTTTCAGGAAGGGCGTCTTGCAGAGTCGAGCAAATTTTCTATAAAAATAATTAATTCCCTTAATATGGTAAGCTTATCGCATTCATAATAATTAGTATTAATTAAAAGATTTCTTAATTTCCAAACCTGTGGGATTTTCTTAGAATCCACAAACTCGATGACATTCCTCGGCATCTCAAGTCCTTGCGGGGACACATACTGCAGCTTTACTTTGTATAATGTAAGGAGCCTGCAAATTTTAACATTATCAATGCTATAAATAATGGCGCTCCACAAGTAGCATTTTTTTGCAAAAAAATTATTTATCAAACTGAAGCAGCTACCTAGCAAGGGAATGGACAGTCCTCCCATTCTTTAAATCGCCGACCATCGTAATGACCAGTCCATTAACTGTTCCAATTTCCTCCCTGATCGTAAATATATCGAGCAGAGCTTGTGTGGGATGCTCTCCCGTGCCGTCGCCCGCGTTTATAACCGGCTTACGAGATTTCGCTGCCGCTTTCTGTAATCAAAGCCAATCGTAAATCGCTGCTAATCCGGCTGCATATAAAATTATTCTTTAAATAAATAAAGTGGACATATCAACTCACAGTGACAGCACCCGGTTCTGGGTGTCGTAAAACGACCACATCGCTATAGCCGCTCATCACGATAATTGAGTCTGCAAATGCAATAATTTTATTTGCTCCAGTTAAGTAAATTTACTGCGCATAACTTTTAGGTACTTAATTTTGTTATCAAATGAATTGGATTTACCTTCCAAGGACTCTCCTTTTTTAACGGAAGATGATGACTCATCCATATGGATGACGCTGCCACCGAGCCGCTGAAATGCAGCGGAAAAGCTGCAGCTGGTTCTCGTGCTGACCTCATAGAAAACAGATGCCATGACTTTGCCCTGCAATTTAATAAAATAAATCCATTTTTTGCGATAAACCATCATATTACGCTTTGTTATAAATTTTTTGCGAATTTTTTATCACCTTCAAAATATTCTCCAATGACCTATCCTTCAGAACTGCATTTCGGAAGTAGTGCGCCAAATTGAAGAGAGCGTTCAGGTCGTGCTTGCTAAACATGCTGACATTTATCACATGTCTTCCTTGGAGCTTCTTCAGTATTTCCGGGTCTGACTGACTGCTCGTGCTAAACGCGGGGGATGTCATAGGCAGGCTGATTAGTGTTGGGCCTGAGTTGCTGACAGGCAGGCTTTGAGAGTAGCCGTTCATGAGACCTTGCCCAATTTCGGACACATTCGCCCCACTAATATTTGGAGGCCCTGGAGACATTGAGCGTCGCGAGGAAAAGTAAGAGCGAGAGCTCGGGCGTGGAATTGGGCTTGCAAGCATTTCATTCTGGTCTGGAAAAGAGTCCGTCGTTTCGTTGAAGCTTCCACAGGAAATGGCCAGCTCCTTAGTTAAAGGCTTCCCAAGCGGTGTTATGCGGCCATCCATGGGATAATTGAACTGAACCTTACTTGTACCCTGCAAAAGGTAATTGCAAGTTTGTAACTTTTGCGCCAAAACGAGCTAAAAAAAATAATTTTGAGCTTCTTACAGGTGGCAACTGTCGGGGAGACCACTCCCTCAGATCTACACCGTATCCCGGCGGAACCAAAACCTGCCCATCGACGTAGGCTACCTCACCCCTCAAAAATACTCGGCTCACAGCCCCCTTCAACTTCCTTCCATGGAAAGGGGTCCACTTACACTTGGAAAACAGTTTCGTTTCATCAACTGTCCATTGCTTGTCCATATCGATCTGGAATTACATCATAAAAAAACATTCCCATTTCATTCTCTCGCTCATCTTCTCATCGGACATTATAAAATCATTTCCTGGTGAAAATTTTCTCCTAACCTCAACATAAGTATTGGGCTGGTCAGGCAAATTAAAAATTCTCTTGGGATTATGGTACAGCCTGTTGATCACATCCTCGATCGATAGCTTTCCCTCATTGACCGCATTCAGGAAGAGAGGAAGCATCGTTTCCAGCCCAGGATAGCCAGGGCAAGCCTTTTCCCTTGTTTTCTCTTCCATCGTGTGCGGAGCTATTTTTAAAATTGAGTAAAAATTCCCACTCATATCATTTCCACTCTCACCCTGTCATCATCACTTCATCAACTGTCAACCGTTCTTATCTCCCTTTTTTCAGCTGAGAACCGTGGCATTATTATTTTATGCAATAAATTTTATACTCTACCGTGATCCGAAGCGAATACGTCGATATACTCCAAATTTTCCCAGAGAGCCTTCTGGTCATCGTCAGTGGCAAGCATAGGGCGCACCTGCCCTTTCCGGGTGCCGAGCCACTCCAAATCTTCCTTCGAGAAGAAGAGATGATGCGGAGTGACCTCGCAGGTGATTGGATGTCCCTAGTAAACAGAAGCGATAATAATGACATTTATGATGTCACGAACTCACGATATAATTTTTGCAAGGTTATAAATTATGTAATTTCCAAGCGGACAACAAAATATTACAAAACTTTTTCATTTTTTAACATCTCAGCTAAATGCTACCGTCATGTTTCAGTCATTACCGAAATAAATTTGCAAGCTGCTGATACATAGATAATGGAAAACAAGCCTCAACTTTTTTTTTAAACAACGACAAATTACACGGTTTATCTGCTCACTCTCGATAATTCCATGAAATGAAATGGATGTCATAAATAAAATTTTTCTGTTTTCTTTCCAATAATCCAGCTCATCAGCATGTTAATTTTTTGTGTTTTTTTTCACTCACTTTTTGCTTCGCAGCCCTGATAAGTTCTATCTCCTCTCTCAATGACACATGACAGATATGGACGGGCCGATTGTGAAGGTTCGCCACGAGAATCGCTGCGGCACAGGTGCTACTCTCAGC
>JAHZND010005062.1:0-23667 GCA_027744115.1 Acrocyrtus sp. NNG-2020 | reverse complement strand
CTCATCTGATTAAACAAAAAGTTTAATGGAACTGCAAAACAGATTTTTTTTGTAATTCCGTGGTGTAGCGTAAATCGACAGGTACAAGAAAAGAGAAATTGCCTAGTTGCTTGCGCTGTCTTCTAAACTAGCCCTGTTAGACTTGTCGTGAAAAGAGCTATTAATCAGAGTCCTTCACGACTACTTAGCGTATGCTGCACATGCTCAATCTGAAAGGGTTACGCTGTTGGTATAATTTGATGAAGATTGTGCCGACGCAAGAGTCATCGCATAAAAGTACTCAATGAGCGGCATATCTTTTTTCAGAAGATTTTGTAACTTGTAAAAAGTACCTGAAGAAAGGGTGAGCTGATACCTATGCTGCTTTGCTGGAAAACAACAGGGAAAAAATTGTATTCCTATGCAAGATTTCATGAGACCGTCAGAGGTGGAGACACCAAGTGAGAACTTTTTTAAAGTCAAAGTTGTACTCGAAAATCTGGAAAAGTAGAGGTTGTGTATGCAAAGGGGAAAAACTTGATGTACCTAAATGGATGATATGTAGATGCTGCTATCGTTTTACCGGTAATAAAGGCCTTATAGTTATATCTATACAAATTCTTTGACGCCATTAATGGGTGGTAGTGGACATTTTTTATTTGGTACTAGAAATTAATGATTCATGGTGACGTAGCTATGATAGGTTACATAATTAATGGATTGTCTCACTGGATTGTTGATAAAAATTGCGTGAACTTTTAGTTTTTGACCGATGATATCCTCTGCAAAACCTTGGCTCTTCGTAAGCTTGCAGTTTTGTTCAATCTTGGGGTAATTTGAACCTGTGAAGAGCCAACAATGTTTATTAGCAAAAAATCGTAATTTTGTAGAAATCTCAAGGCTGTTACCTTGCTTTTAGCATTTCCATTGCTGAGATTTGAAACAGTAGTTGCAGAGGCTCTCGATGTAGGTCTACTAAGCACATTTTCATGTTTTGCTTCTTGAATCCGGAAGTGACACATGCAGCAGCAGTTTGTGTGGCGACTACCATTCAGGAAATTTTTGTGATTAAAATGCGAGTAAAAGTTGGAGTACTCCTTGCCTTTGCCGATTGAATAGTCCGCACTTGGAAATGAAAATCCACTCGTGTCAAAATCCTTTAAATCAAAATAATAAATTATTACGGTAACTTGTCTACAGCACCTATTAAGTGACTTGATAAGATTTTTTAGTTTTGTCTATAAATTTAAAAATAAAACGCTTCACGCTTTCACTAACAACATTCTGAAGACCCGATTTCAAAAATACTTCTAAAATCCGTATATTTTCCTTGATATTCGATACAGTTTCCAATAGATGAGCTGTACTTTGAATGCAAAGATCTAAATGCATTTCTGTCATTTTCAGACTTTAATCAGAGAGAAATTCGCAAAGAAACACCTATCTTGACCTAGCAAGTAAGCTAAAATGAAAAATAAACAGACCAAAAAGTGCCCACATTGGATGTTGAAATATGTATCTGTAGCTCGTGATGATTTACGAAAAGGTAGACCAGATAAAATTGCTGCATAATATAATACCTACGCTCTACCGTCTTAGTTAGTTCGTGCTGTCCTTCCAGATTTAAATTGCTTCACTGTAACCACTGCTATCACATTATCATTTACAACACCAGTAAACATCTATATTCGTGGTTTTCAGGTTACAGCATCAACCATGTAAGTACGCATAGGTATCTATTAGTTTAATATCTTTGTCATTTATCCCGAATTGTAGCGTATAGTCAATCGATCACATCACAGTAAAAGCCAATTTTTAAGTTGTTCGTGCTTATTTACCTAGATATACGGATTCTATAATTGATTCTATAATATTTACATACTGCGACCGCATTAACGACACTGAAAAATGTAATGTGAGGTCTGACGATAATTTGCTGTGGTTTCTGGGGCACTTCAGGATAATTGGCATATAACAAGAGTACAAAATGTCAGAAACGCAGGTAATTGCGCAGGAGGTACTTATAAGCACAAACAAAATAATTGTAGAAAAAGCCAAAGGATTTTGGTATATGTTATCAAAAAAACACAAGTAGCAAAATCTTTCTCCCCCATATTATTCTAGGAAATCAACCACTTACGCTGAGCCCTTATTGTTAGGTACTGGTGCTTCTTGCTTGTAATGTTTTAAGTTTCTAAGAATTTTCGAAGGTCGAGGGGAAGGTAATTGATGCATGATGGATGTATGCAGTGTTGAAAATAAACTGGAAATCATTCTGGTGCACCACACACAGCTTAGGAAAATAGTTTTAGTAACGACTTAAAAGGAAAAAAAACTTTATTTCTTCTAGAATTATTGTTCTCACGTGATAGTTAATAGTCTTCTAAACAAGCAGATCACATCATACATACCAAACTTTCGTAGATTGACTTAATTTGTTTAGTGCAACAACAATTTGAGGGTTTTGCTTACTATATCATTACTGTGCATATTGTTTTATGGGTAAAAATACAGTTTTTTAACTTGACAAACGGTGTTTCAAATCAGAACTACGCACCTACAATATGTATGCACTACTCTAGTTAGCATAAATACAACAATGTCCATTTAAAGTTCGTGTCTTATCATCACTAACAACAATAAGAACTGTAATATGCCTTTGGTTTAATACTAACTAACTATTCTATTCTACTGTCCTCGTGAGAATACCAGTTTTTAAGCCATTGAAAGCTTCTTGAAAGAAAAATAGATCGTGTGACGACAGACGTTAAGGCACAAATTATTATTCCTTTAGCTTTGTTACGAAAGCATCTCTAGTGAAGACTGAACACAAGTACGTATTCCCACAAATCCCACTTCATCTAAAATGTATTAAAACGTAATCTGGCGTAAGGTGATGTAATAAACTATAGTTTAAACATGATTAGAAAAGTATCCGAAAAAGGCAAGAATATCGAACTCGCAATAATTTTTACAGTAAAAATTTCTTAAATGTTACTTTCTAGTTTCTGTCAAATGCATTTTTTGTATACACGCTGATTTTTTGCCAAGCACAGCAGGCATTTGTCGAATAAGACTATCTATTTGAAGAGTTAAGTAATAGTAAAGTTACAAATTTTTGACATTTCTCATCGATTAAGTCGATCAACATAAAAGTTAGATATTAATTGCTTATTATGCTTAGGTATTTAAGAATATTTAAAATTTGTTGCACATAAAAAGAGCCATTTTTTATAACTTCAGCTGTTGCTGTTTAACAAAGCTCCACAACTTAATCTGAATAAATGAGATTTTTATTGATGTCTAACACCACAAACACTCAATACGGTATTTTTAAGCACCAATCCAGAAACCGGAAGAACAGAGAAAGCAACTGAGTACTTTGTCGACTCCAAATCCAAAACTTCCACTAATTCTGCAGGCTTTAATGCGTTAACTTTATAAAATGCTCGAATAAAACATTCCGCAGACTTGTCAGCCTCCTTTAATAGTTTCTTCAGGGCGTACTCAATTATTTCTTGAATTATGCTTATATCTAGACTGGAACCCTCATTGACTAAATGAATCAAAATGTAATCTTTAGATATCACACACAATTCACATATAATATATAAATTGAAAATTCGTAAAGCAGATTTTACAAACCTATAGAAGCTCGGCATACGATTGCCGCGATGCGATTCTCATAATTCCATCTTCGAATAATCTTAACCTTAACACTGTCATTTCCAACATAACAACCAGTCTCTTCGTCTTCAAGAAATGTACAAAATCATTAACAACAGTCAGGGAACAAATAACCACATACACTTGGTTTACTTGAAAATGTGTTTTTAAAACTTACATTCAAATGCCGTATTGTGCTTGTGAGCCCAAACTTGCCACTCAACTTTGGCATCTCGCGGGAGCCTAGGTACAACAATGTACTCTACAATCGAATTGTTCGTGCGCTTTTCCAATTCTTGCCTGCACTCATCGATGTATGTTTCATCAGTAACAAAGCAAATTCCCTTTAACATTTGAAAATATAAAATAAGAATACTAAAGTGCAATACAACTTCAGTGTCAGAATCAATAATTCAGTAACGTGGTAAGACAATGTACCTGTACAATGTCACGAATTTCCACTTTGGGATCAACAGCTCTTAAAACTCTACCGAGATGGCGGAGTGCTAGACGACATTCCATTCGTGCCCCACCACTGATCATTGTCATACTTCCTGGGACCAACGCAATTTGACCAGCAATATAAATTATATCACCCACCTGTAGAATAGTTAATAAAACGCAAGAAACACATAACATTAATGGGTGAGATTAACACATTTAGAACATGCATTTAACAATTATTTGATTATTTCTCCAAGTTACCCAACATGCTTGACTATAAGGCCCGATGTTGGCTGGAGCCCAGTGAGAAACACCTTGGACGTGCATGCAGTGACGAGTATTTCCATCCCCATCTGGTAATGGTCTATATGCTAAAGCCTCAAGCACAATAGCGGTACTGGACGGAAGCGGAGCCTCAACGCAGACTCTAACTGGAGGTCTTGATTCGAAGAACTTAATATACTCTTTATTATAATCCGGGTAATCGCTCATGCTGCTCACGTACATACAAATGCTAATCATGTCGGAGAGTGTAAATCCTTTTTCTTCGACGATATCTGTGAATGCCAACACACATGAAAATGAAAGTGAAAATGAATACTTATAGGCCTTTGGATTCGGCTTTATAATTTTGTTATTAACCTTTTAAAGTAGTCAACACTTCTCCCATGGGATTTGTTTGACTGACATTGTCCAATTCACTGTCCAAGACAGACGAATCGTCTTTTTTCCCTTCAATCCCAACAGCCCAAAACCACCCTCCAGAGTTCGCAGTCACACGAGGAATCACAGGATATGGGTGACTCTCTTTAATATGAACTGTTTGGCACATAGTCTCTGAAGAATTGGGGTCATCAGTAGTGCAAGGATCTGTTGAAGATACTTCTCCTTCACTACTAGATGTTCCATTGACGTCTTTCTCCTTTCTTCTTGCCGAACAGTGAATAAGACAGTGGCGGCGCTCACTGCCAGCAGATGACTTTTTTCTTTCACCTGACTTAGCTGGAGCACAGCACTCTGTAGTGCCCTCACAATCACAGCAAATAGCTTTGTTACATTCGACTAAATCGGTCACAAAGTCATCTGGAGACTTTATTGGATGGAAGGTTAAACGCTCTTTCTGACGAGTTAGATTGGATTCTTCCTCCAGGACTGCATCCTCTACTTCTTCTTGCAATGGTTCCTCTTTAACAGGAGTTACCTACAAAATAAATTGTCTTTTATTAACAAATTTCCAATTTGTGTACACCTACAAATACAGACTTAAGAAGAATGTGAAATATTACAGTCTTTTTGACTAGATGTAATTTATTCAGCTTCAAGTATCCGACAGGTGCAAAGGCATCATTAGAATGGATGATTTTCTCGCACTCTTCCCTATTAAATGTTAAAATATAATTTCATCATTAAAGTATCTAATTAAAATTTAATATTAATATTAAATTCGATAAACGGTCCAATCAAAATATATTTATGTTATGCAATGTGTAATATCAATATCCTTACAAAGCTATCGATTTCTGAAATAAAGGGCAGTCCAATGTGAAGGTTTCATATTCGCCTCCTTCGCCACACACATTAATTCCGTATTTCTCTTTCTATAAAAAAATTACACAAAATATTCCATTAAATAACAATTGCCATAACTAACAAGCCATTTAGAGTGCTATACGAGTCAGCTATTTAGAAGACATACTGAGTCCATTAAATGAGATTGCATTTCAGCCAAAGACTTTCCTAAATGTAGGTCAGGGTTGAGTCCTAAGGAAGCCGTTTTAATTATAATTGCATCAACTCCGCAGTCGATCATTTCTTGCAATAACTCTGATTGATCCCGTCTCCATAAATAAGCAAGCGAAACAAGGCCCAACCTCGAACAACTATTCATAAAAACCATAAAATTTATATCTTATAAATAGCAATTACAATATGATAATATAATAGAGATTCAATTCACTTACACATTTTCTACCCTAACTCTCTGGTAGTCACTTAATATAGCTCCAACTGCAACACCATCAAATGGTATCTCGGTCTAGACAATGAAAATTGAAAATTTAATTCCTCAAGTTCACATTATACTTTATAAAATAAGTATAATGATTATATCAAAGCAAAAACGACATTAGTAGTCCATTATGTATCTATACATTCTCTACCTTGATTTCAGTGTAAAGGGTAACAAATCAGAAATTACATATTTTAAATTTTAAAATCAAAGATAAATTGAAAGATATAATATACAACTATAATTTCATTTACCGCATTTTGTTGGTTGTAGATTTGCTAATGCGACAATTTCATGTCCTGCAGCAACACACATCATCATGTTGTAACAGCTATCCTTTCCCCCACTGATTAAAGCTACGACGCGCATTTTGAAACTTTAGGTAGTCTTTAACTTGCAATAATATATTTTTATCTTTAAAAATATTTTGAAGGTACTACTTGTTTACGAATTTATAAAACGTCATGCTAAATGCAACTGACCAGAAAATTAAATTATTAAATGAATCAATTCAAAAGTACAAAACTAGGATAATTAATAGAAATGGGTAGAGACCACTGTCTTGACCACACAACTAAACAAAAAATTGAGTAATAGAAACAGAAGGGTAAGAATAAAGAACAGAACAATTTTCAATGTTCTGGAAGTCAGCAATTATGGTGACTTTCGTTGTTGAATTTTTAATAAATGCCATCATTCCTAGAAACAAAATCAACAGAATAGCAATTCAGTCAGTAACCTCTTTATACCAGTCATCATGTTTCGATATCAATATCATTACCACTACTAATAGACATACCTTTCACCAAAACATTTAAATTAAAATCTTGGCACAAATACTTAATAGACCATCTTCTCTGGACGAAATTGAGCAACCGACAACTGCAACTGATGAACTTTCGAGCAGTGTTACCCCACCCCACGCTTTAGCTTCCAGCAAAGGTATTCCTTGGTCCTTGGGTCAGTTGTGCAGCTTGACACTTCGACTGCACTGTCTAAAATAATTATAGTAGCCTCAGGACCAGGCTCCAAATCCGAAAATAATTTATGTCCTATAAAATTGAACAAAACCGTGAATCCTCTCTATTCAAACTATATCCAAATTATGCATATGCCTCCTATTGCTGCGCCAACAATTACAAAATACTTCCACTTTAGTTCCCTACTTACATTTTGAAGTTCCTCTTCCTGGTAAAAGTCTTTGCGCTCCTTCTTTCTTCACAGATCCCCCTTTTTATTATTGGTCCAATATTTCCGCAATGTTCCAAGTATGAGCAACAAGCCCTCCAACAATATATGTATTTATATTTTTTAATTCTTCATAAAAATCTTCACAAATTCCTCTTCATATTCCACAGTACAAGCAAGTGACAAGGATAAATTGAAGACAAGAATGTCCACCTTGCTCTTGCTTTCACTCACAACTCAGTTTTTAGTCTAACATTTTCCAACCTAATAATTTACACAGTTAAATGCAAAGTTCACTAACATGACTAAAATGGTCATATCATGATTTGCGCAGATAAGCACATGCACAAGGAAAAAAAAATTCCTTTCACTGTGACTCTGTGCCCAGTGCCCATAAAAAAGCCATGCATTCCCACAAACAAGTGGAATGAACAGCTGCAAATTAAAAGCACATTTTTCCTCCATCCGTCCTCTCAACGATGGACGCGCTCAGTCACATGCATTTACGCAGTACATGCAGGTAGCAGCCACAAAAACATGCAAAATCCACGCACACGTTAAAAGCACGCAGTTCATTCTTCATTTCATCTCCTTCCCAGCAAAACCAGACTTGTTTGTATACACTGCATTATTACGTAACTCTTCATGCACATGTGTGCCTGCAACTAATGTTTAACTGCAAATAAAAGTTTAACAAAGTTTTTTGAACTTTTCATAATGGAAAGGAAATAATTTTGGAAAGCAGATAAATGTAATGTGGGAAAATTGTACGGAGAATAATGGCTTGATGGCTTGTATGTATTTTTAGGAGGGTTCACACTCACAGAGTTTTCCTCATTAAATATTTGCAATGCTTCATATTGCCCCAGCAGTTGCTTGTAATTAGGCAGTTCCTCCAGGATGGGAGCTGGAATCTGGAATGCTGGAATGACGTAGCGTCAGAATGGTAGTAGAAGTTCAAGCTTATCAGCTTTTTCGTGCATTCTTGCTTTAGTCGAATGTAAAAAAAACATTTTGGTGTTAGTTTATGTTGTTGCGTCTTGAGTATGTGTCTGCATGGGAAATGTGTGTCGGAATTACTGGAATTGCAGTAAACTGCGCGGCGTTTTGGGGAAATCAAGGGTATTAAACTAAAGTGGCAACAGAAAAATGACAGACTTAGTGCTATAAATGCCAGAGAAGGTGGTTTGTCTACTATCATTTGCTATTTTTGAAGAAATTCTTCCTTGCTGAATTCTTAGCAGAACAAAGGCGTTTACTTATCCAAACTAGCGCAAACAGCTAAACTATTATTGACAAATAAATGAAAGGGGGTGTACATATGCTTGGAAAGTACTGTGCTTCAGACAGGATGCACCCTGCAATTTTCCCAAATATAATATTTACTGTTCCTAGCAAAATTATGAAAATATGATGACTGGAGACAGAAGAAAAACGAGCTAATGAATATAAAAAAAGTTTGCATAAAAGAGACAATGACAAATAGTCATTTCTTTCCAAATATACATAGGGCCAAGGCCAAGGCACTTCTTTAATACACCTGCCTAGCACCTAGTTTGTTGGATTTAGACATTTTGGAAATCATTTTTCTGGTAAAATCGGAACAGCAGCACACGCCCTTCTGCTTCTCTTTATGAAATCAAAGTTCTCACAATTTCGTTTGCAATGAGAGCAGTGACTTGCATATACTTTGGACATAAAAATAATTCATATTTTTGTATACTTTGTTACTTTTTTGTTTGGATCCTCTTAACCAACTGCAACTGTAAAGATCTCTTTGAAGAAGCAATTCAATTAACCAGTTATCATCCAACCCTACACTACCGATTTAGGACTTACGACTGTGTACGACACTGGTTATCTTTGTCGGAAGCAATATCCCTAAAAGACACTACCGATTTGGTGAATATTCGAAATATATCGTATGTAAAATATCGCTCTTTAAATGCCAAGTGCAAGGCAGGTGAGAGTGACAACAGTTCTCATATTGTATGCGAAGTGCTCTATCGAAGCCCTTTTCTTCTTAAATGGGGTTATCCCTCGGTCTTAACTTGNTATGCGAAGTGCTCTATCGAAGCCCTTTTCTTCTTAAATGGGGTTATCCCTCGGTCTTAACTTGCAGAGGAATTGTTCAACCACATTTAGCGCTGCATCTCTACATCTCATTTGAATCTGTTAAAAAAGGCATTATGAAGCGATTTGAGCCAATCAAAAAAACACTAATTCCATTTTATGGGGCAGTTGCCCCTATAAATGAGTACAATTTTGTAAATTTCTTAGCGCCAAACTTAAGGCCGGAAATTATTTGGCCTGCGAAGGAACTCAAACTTCGAGACATGTACTATCTGAATGCAACTTACATTCCAATTGCAAAAATGGCATTGGAGCTCATCCTGTGGCACAACTTGTCCTTCATTTTTCCTAACGAATCTAACAAATACGATGCGGAAGTAATGTACCCGGGACTTTATCCAAGAATGTTTTCGACTACTCTGATGAATACTCCGTTCATATTCGGCCGAGGAATCTACTACGAGCGACCTTTAGATATTACTGTACTGCGACAAGATCTGAATTTTTTATACTGTGAGGTCCCACAAAGGGAGCACGTAAATCTATGGGATTTCACACCGTTACTTGTTCCACTAGACATGCTGGTTTGGGTCATCATAATCGTCACGATTTTTATATTGTCCGTAATAATTCTGCTGAACATGCTTGTAACAGATTCAATCATGGAGAGTTATGACCAATACGTCATGCGTCCTTCACTGAGGCACAGGTTAAGTCGCATTTCGTCCATCGTCTGGTCCTTAATTTCCTCGCTAATATCTGTACCAGTGTACTTCGGACTAAGAAGGCTGAAGTCATCTATCCTGTACTGCACTTGGGTGTTTACAGCATTAATATTGTGCAATTACTACACTGGTAAGTTTACCAGCTTCATGATTGAGCCCATACCAGATAAAACTTTGAATAGTTTGAAAGATTTGGTGGAGAACAATTACTCTCTCATATTCTCCAGTGGTGGCATCATTGTTTCAAGTGTCTTTGAAACTGTTGAAGCAAACCGGAAGCTAAAGTTCGAGTACCAACATAGTCACGAATTGACGGAATCTGACTATTTGGAAATGTTAGTGAATGGGAACAAGAATTTTTTCTCTCAGGAGGAACACACAGAAAAGCTTCTTTTTGAAGAGAATGTTGCTGCCTTTGGCTCATGGCCTAGTTTATTCACAGGTTATCAGCGGGTAATGGCTCTAATAGAAAGCAAAAAGGGGACTTCACCGGAAATTGATGACCATTTGAGGAAAGTTGTGTGTCGGTTTGGGCAAAAAATGTTTGCAGCTTCTCCCATTATTTGGAGATTCTATCCACCAAATGCCGAATGGCTTTACGAGACGTATTTAGTTTTCATTGAGAATGGAATCGATAACTTGTGGCTACAAGAGTTCTACGGATTAACTTTTGCCAAAAGGGTCCAAGACAGAAGGAGGGTTTTAAGCTTAACGGAAATGAAACCAGATCCAGAGAAATTGCTTCCCAGAGCTATTAATTTGGAAGATGGACATTTTGTGACTATAATGATATTAACCAATTTAGGACTAACAGCCAGTGCCATTTTCTTTATGCTAGAGATATGTTTTCATAAGATATATTCGCGAAAGAAAAGAAACACGAAGAAAATCAAATTAATTTTAGTTCGATAGAACTCACACCTTTCTTAACAATAATTTTTATTATTGTATTACTACAAGGTAATGTAGGTACCTATGTATGTGAAAACGATTCCATTCTTCCTTCTTAAGTCCCGAAAGTTGAGAATAAACGCACCATTCGAACGAATGAATTGTCCATTGTCCATCGTCACGTTTCTTATTCATTATTTGTTACATAGAAAATGGCCAGTTTGCAGGAATTCCAAATACTACAAAAAGCCATTTTCATTTTTCATATTTCATGTGTCAATGCCAATGTCAAATTCGGTTGCATTGAAAATAATACAGTACCTACATTCATAAATTTTGTGTAAGCTTTGGTAAATACAGCTTCTGTTCGTTCTTCGTCCTTAGTTGTCATTTTTCATTTTTAGTCATTGGAGAAATAAGAGCAATATTATATTAGGTATACCTTAACTGAAAGTCATTATACTGCTAATTTATATAATATGCAACGTGCAACGATGTTAAAGAAATGATGTTTATATCAGAAATGATATAGTTAATAGTTGGCGTTGTCGCATTTTGATATATATTTTGATATGTAAAGTTTCATCTTACATTCATTAATGAATGTAAGATGAAACTTTCTGAGATTGTAATGACTGTAATTAAACAGTAAGTGCCGCTCTTTGTATAATAAATACCATGCAAAAACATTTTCACGCAGTATGTTTTACAAAAAAAACTACAAAAACATCAACCATATTATGTGTGCTTTGTCTTTATAAAAGACATGAGAAGTCGCTATGAACTTTAATTTTTTTGAGAAAGCATTAAATCGTCAACTCACTCATGCAAACAGTTCTTTACTTCAAAGCCCAGTTTGAAATTAAAGCAAAGGCCCATAACCATAAGGGACGCCCTCCACTCATAGTAGATATTAAATGAGTACATTTTTCTAATTTGTCATGTTGAATGAGAAAGTGCGGATGAAAATGAGGAAGAAAAGAAGTTTCAGCAACGATGTAATATAGATGCATATTTTTCAAATCAATAGTCAGTCAAGTCCTGCAGCAGAGGTCTGAGATGACTGAGGCGTAGGAAACGGAAGACTAACTGAGTGAGATTATTTTAGGTGCATGCGCTAATATGTATGCCTATACTGCAATTATCAATCTTAAGGCACCCACGTTATGTAGTAAGCATTCCTCCGACACACTAAACTGAAGATGAGGTGCACAGCTAAACGGAAGAATTGGAGCAGTGGGACAGCATGAAAAATTAAGACAAATTAAATTGGCGCATCACCATCAGTGCAGGAGTGCCACCATTTTCACATTTTATGCTTGGTTCATCCCCAAAAACAAAAACGGTTGTTCACAGCAGTAGTAATGTAGGGAGTGAGTAGAGCCTTACGTGTATACCTTCTCTAAAAAATGTAAAAAACAATGACAAAAAAGGGTAATTTTCCACTAAAAAATTTTCGGTAGCCCACAAATGAAATCACTTTGTGGTGGTATGGTACACTCATGAACAAATGACTGCTAGTATCGTGTGTCGTCTTCCTGTACCACACTTTGTATTGCCGTGGTATTCTCCTTTCCTAATCCGTGGCTCGACGACCGTTTTCTGTGTAGGTATTTATTGTTGCAACTCGAGATGAAAATGGTTCATAAAGCATACAAGTTCTTCCTCTTTTTCTTTTTCAGATACCATTTAAAGCAAAACTTGAGCTGGTGACATTGATACTTGTATACTAACAGAAATGTAGGTGAAACTTGCGATATGAAATCTTCCATTTTGTAAAAAAAAGGGCTTCTTGGGACAGAGACTTGAACGAGTACGAAATGAAGAGGACATTCAAATAGTAACAATCAGTCTGTAAAACTGAAAGAACTGATTGTATTAAACAAAGGATTCATTGTAAAAAGCCCTGAATAGGTATTATGAGGAAATATTTTTAGCAATTTAAAGCCAAACCCCAAGCAGAAGTACATACTACACAGGAAACAAGCATTTTCTTGACAGCCCTAACCTGGCTACCTAAATACTCTACCTCAAACGGAGTGAAACGGAGTCTAGTACCGGCTCCAAACTTTGGGGTCCCTCGGCTAGATTTACTATTTCTTCGTAGGTCATGAACTGCGTAGGGCAGTCATTTCATTCTGTTTGCTTTAGTTGCAAAGTATAGTGTGAAGAAAAAACGCGCTGAAGTGAGCGTTAATTCATATTTAAGAGATGGTGCGCCTAGGAAATTTAAGAAATTTACCATGCCCGAACGTAGGACTTGTGTTCCTAATTACTGGAATGGCAGTGGGAAACTATTCGTATGAGAAATACCAGCAGAAGTGTAAGCTACAAAGAAAAAATTTGCAGTTGACAGAAATGTCATATTTTCCACATCTATCGATACATTTTCTTGAAAGTTAAATTGGTTTGATTTACAGATTTGAATAAACGGGACATTTCTCCGGACATTCTGGAGGTAGACAACAATGACAATATTTTGCCCGATAAGGCAAATGTCACTTTTTCGGAAGCAAATATGATTCGTCTTCGGGGTATGTTTTTGACTTTCAAGATTACTTATCAAACTAGAGGGGTAAAACTTTCAGTGCTGCAACATCAACTACTGAAGATGAGTAAATGAAAGTTTTTGCATTATCATTTTAGATCCACATCCACTGGATCCACTGTCAGCTTTAGAAATGCAGTATGTCGGTCGCATTGTGAAGCAATACAATACAACATCAAAATGGCAATTCAAGTGCATTGGTCTTCAAGAACCAGACAAGACACTTATGTTCCCTTACTTTAAATCACGGACTATTCCGCCTTCAGGACTGATTCCGAGGAAGGCGATGGCGCTGATATGCGACCCTGTTTCAAGAGCTCCCATCTTTGTAGTGGTTAATCTTAGCACAGGTAGAGTGGAAAGCTGGACGGATGGAAAACCGGAAGACAAGGTTGGAATCATCACAAATGAAGACAATGCATTGGGAACGAAAATAGCATTAAGTGATCCGGAAGTTCTTGAACGACTAAAAGCCAAGGGATATAATGACGTTTCCAAAGTGTTAGCACGTGTTTGGTTAGTTCTTCTATTATCAAAAGGAGTAGCAACAATTTTTTATATACGATTACTAATAATAGACAAGTTGTTTTATATAGGGACGCTGGGTATGTCGCAGATAACCCCACCTATGCCAAGGCAAGAAAACTCGTCCAGGTATATTTTTACGCTACCAAATATGAAGGAAACAACTTTTATGGTAATAAACTACAAAGTCCCAATAATTAGTTGACAATAAGCAAAGCTAAATCTAATATTTTGATCGTTTTCAACTTTAAGCACATCCATTTGACTTCGTAGTCTACATCGAACTCGGACCAAACGTCGTGCGAGGAATAGAAAACCTCCCCATTCAACAAAATTTTGACACTTCAGACAGACAAGGGGATTCTATTCCAACCACTGAGTACGACTACTTCGCCGAGCTCCTCCAGTCCACTTCCATCAGACATGACCTTAACAGACTTCAAATTTCTCAACCAAATGGACCCAGCTACAAAATTTCTGGTCGAGAGGTGTCGTGGCAAGGTTTCAACTTTCGAATTGGCTACAATTCCCGAGAAGGATTTTATTTGTACACAATTAGCTACAATGACAATGGAAATATTAGGCCGCTAATTTACAGATTGTCAATGTCGGAAACGTACATGGCTTATGGAGATCCTCGTCCCCCGTACCACAGAAAATCCGTAAGTTTTAGAAGTTACCCTTTTTTGCTGCTCCTTTCTCATGTTCTTTATTGACATGTTGTTGAATTTCAGACCTTCGACTTGGGAAACCACGAATTTGGCTCCAGTTGCCGTCAACTTCCAGTGCATCAGTTTTGTCGAGGAAAGGCATACTATTTTCAAGCGGATCACCACAATGAAGATGCCGGAACGTATGTCACCCACAATTCCCTTTGCGTTACCGAAGAAGACTCTGGAATTTTGTGGGCGCATCATGACGTTGTCTCAGGGAAAACAAATGCAGTGAGGAATCAGCGCCTTGTTCTAAGCTCCCTAGTTTCATTTGGTCATATGGACTTTTGGGTGTCTTGGAGGTTTTATCAGGACGCTGCAATCGAGCTGTCTATTAAGTTAACTGGCGTTTTCAGCACAAATCTTATGGCAATTGATGTAAAATCTCCTTTATATGGAAATCTGGTGGCACCCTCAGTCTACAGCCAAAACTATCAGCACTTTTTCGCAGTGCGAGCGGATGTTGACCTTGACGGTCCAGAGAATACTGTTTCTTTGGACGAAATGATTCCAGTTAGCGACAGAGTTAATGACGAGAATCCTTACGGAAATGGAATGACTTTAGTTACAAACGACCTAAAAACCCCTGCGGAAGCTAGAACTGAAAGTCGGTACAATGGTTTCTGGAGAATTAGGAATCCAAGCACTCCTGTAAATAGTGTCAATGGAAGAGATCGATCCTATAAATTATTCTCGTCAGGAACGAGCATCCCAAGCTTTCTAACCCCTGACAGTCCTATTGTACAAAGTAGGTTGTCTTGGACAAAGCATAACATGTGGATATTGCCTTACGATCCGAATCAACTTTATGCTGCTGGACAATATCTCGACTGTGGAGTTAACAAGTGGACAAACGAAAATCCAAATGCCAATATTACAAACGCCGATGTCGTGCTGTTTCACGTGTTCAATTATATTTACTCTCCTCATCCCGATGACTGGCCAGTTGCATCCTCCCTTGGACAATTTGGGTTAGTTTACAAATACTGAAATGTATTATGGACTCTTGCTGTTTCACGTGTTCAATTATATTTACTCTCCTCATCCCGATGACTGGCCAGTTGCATCCTCCCTTGGACAATTTGGGTTAGTTTACAAATACTGAAATGTATTATGGACCCTAAAAACTTCGTCTGCTAAATCTGACTCATTTTTATTGTACTTTTAAAATACAGGAGCACTGGTTTCTGGTTTCGGCCTTTTAACTTTTTTGATAAAAATCCTGCTCTATTTGCACCCCGAGCGAGTGAGACTACACTTATGGATGATGCCCCTCGCATGGTTATCTAAAGCACATCATATAATCAAACAATCAAAGGTGCTTTTACGAATCTACTATAAATTATTTATATGTCTAGTTAAGGACAATACTTGTTTGGTAAATGATTTTACAAAGGGTATTAAAGTTGGATTTTAATAAATTATACATACCTGCTACAATGGCATTATTTGCGTAAAGGACTACCTACAAAATATATTTTACCCGAATGAATATCCTCTAGCAAATCCAATATATTAATTTAACTTCATTCATCTCTTTAAAGTAGGTCTCCACAGTTTCATTATTTACGATTATTATTAAACAATTTCTTGTATAGAGAAAGTCACTGTTGTACCCTGCTAGTCAGCTTTCTCCAGTTGCGCATTTATTACTCCTATAGCTTCACTATACTCTGCGCCAATTCCAATTCACTCATATTTTATCAAAAGTGGCTTTTAAATTTATTAGAATAAATTCCCTATCAAATCTGGCAAAATGGCGGAATTACGAAGTCAGTCTCCCTACTACCAAATTCAGGACACCAAGACAGATTTCGATGCTTGGTGGAAGCAGTACAAAAGCTACCAGTCAGATTACATGGAGAAAGGTGATACTGAATTGTTTCCATATATATTGGAAATTGCTCCCAAGCGTTGGTACTCTCGACTGGTCCTAAATCTCTACGCTCCAGTTGCTCGTAACACAATCAAATTCTTTTTTCCCGTTTCCATCGACTATGAATCTTTTATTCTTGGAGGCTTGATTGGAACTTTCATTGCGTGTCGTCATTTCCTCGACTATCGCTTGTGCAAATCATCTCAGCTTCGCCCAGGAGATAGTTTCTGTACCGGGCAGAATAATCACTTTTACAGAAAGTGGGAGGCGACTCGCGTTAATCCCCGAAAATACTTTAACTACGACCAAAAAATATTTTGGAGAAAGCTCGTGATGAGCATTCCACATGCGATAATGTATGGAATGGTTTCATGTGGCATTGTTCACCAGTTTTACTCTCAAACATACCCATGGAATTATATACATTTTCCACTCTTCCTTGGAACCACTTGGGTTACCTACGATCTATATGTGTACGATCAAAACTATGAAGACATCGACTACAACTTTTACAAGCATGCTGAGCTCTACATCTTAGGACTTCTTACGCTGTACAACATCTGCCGGCAGTTTAGAAGTTATGTCAATAAAATACCTAGTGCCCGTGTTCTTATCGGATAAACTCTAGAGTCAAGAAAATCGAAATAGAGGAATTCAGAATTTGGATTTGAATAGTCAGTGTTTAATAAAGAATTGTATGAGTTACATTTAATAAAAATTTACAAAAAATTAAATTAGATAAATCTATACCGAATTGACACAAGGGGCAAAATGATTTAAAAGGCCTTTTGTAGAAGCGCAGTAGATAAATTTGAAGTCTGCAGTTCATTCACACTGAATGGCATTGGCATGGCATAACCAACCCTTTAGCTCTGTAGCAAATTGTTTAAACACTGTACTGTACCAGCATTCACATAAGGAGCATCGGCATTTTGCTCGGCGACCTGATTGCAGGTACCGGCAAGTAAGGCAACAATGCATGCATTTTCTGTGCCGATGCCTTCAGGGCTTCAGGCTCTACACTGCGCACAAACTAGCGTATAATGCACTGTCAGAGCACAGTGCTTTCGTGCTTATCATCCTCATCCATCACATCACTCACTGTTCGAGTGTATTTATCTTCAATGCCTAATGCTTATCAATCATAGCCATTACAAGAAGCCAGAACCAGCCCATCCTTGCAGTCTTTTTTTACCAGTAGTGCCAGCATGAAAAATGCAAACCTCCATATCCTTTTTTTCAATAGGACAGACCAGGCCGCATAAAGCGATCCGCAATTTGCACTGAATTGAGCATAGCTATTTTCTATCTGATGCGCACATTCAGCATTAAAAATATACGACACCTTTACCAACACAACAAAGCAAAGTTTAGCCAAAAGCCAAAAAGCATATTGAAAACTGCTGAGAGTTAATCTCGCTAATCAGCTCTCGCATCATATCATTACTGCATGGACTTTTCATACGGAAGAATCCAAACTAAATACAGCTGAAGCCTCTTCTGATGGTACACTGAATACTGTGAATGATTCTAAAATCAAGTGCGTTTAGCACAATGATGATGTAAATATAGCAGTTTCATACATAATTCACCACTCACTACTCCCGTTTGCACACGTAGAACAGAAACGAGTAGAAGAGCGTAGAAGGGCAAAAATAGGAAGGGTTAAAGGAGAAAAAAAGCAGTGTAGATATTTTTTAAAGCTGTACGGATGGATATATACGGATAATGCATAAAAGAGGAGTATAATTCTCGGGCCAAAAAGGTATAGCCTGAAATGTACAGTGTATAAAAAAACTATACAGGCTTATAATAACTACTCGCTATTATCTATATGTACCAGACCAAAGGCATGAGAGTTTGTATGGGAGTTTTCGCTGCACACACACAAACACAATAAAAAAAAGTTGAGTGTGTGCGGTGCGGTGGTAAAGCTGGTTGTTCGGTTTCTCAGTTTCTGTTGTTGCTACTCGCTTCTCCTCGCAATAATATTTAGTGGAGTTGCTGTACACTGTATGCAGTGTAGTCTGTGACACATATTTTTAACGACATATTTAAAAGAATCTTTTCGAAAAGTTGATTAAAACGCACAAAGAGGTAAGCAAGTTATCGGTGCTGGAAGACATTCCAGTAGTTGGCATATGCAGTTGACCTAGTTTTCCAGGTTGTTATTAAGCCAAGGAAAAAGGTATCGATTTTTTTTGGAGGAGAAAGTACTTCTTTGCCGAGAATATATAAAATTTTGATCAGAGGACAGCCAAAGACAAGAGTATGTTACGTATGAAATATAAAAAGAGAAAGGAAACAAGGAAAGATACGGAAAAAGTCTTTGTGCGATGTTTTTAGTTTTTGAAGGCGAGAAAAAATTGGCATAGGTATGATAAGACGCAAAATAGTGTAGATGAAATAAAAAACTTTTAAGCAGATTTGTATAGGTATATGGAAAAGTTTCATGGCTAGTGAGACTCTGAGAAATGCTGGAAGGGCTTAGGAAAATTTTGTTTACGTTGTGTCTTTCCTCTTTCTTGTTGTTATGCATTTTTTATGGGATGGAAATATGTTTAATTGATAAAAATTGAGGATGACGATGATGTTTGATCTTTTGCCCTTAGCTTGTCTGCTGTGGCTGCGGTAGTAGAGTGAAAGGTTTCTTGTGAAGCGCATGCATACGAATCTCTAGGCGTTGTTAGGTAGCAGAAGCGGAGATTTTGCTGTAGTGGAAAAGCTATTAGACGAGATAAGGCTTTTAGCACAGTGACTGAATTGTCTCGGGAATTAATTCTGAGCATAGATTAAAAAAGGAAAATATATTTCATGCGTGTCATAATTACTTTTTGCAGCGTATAATTACTTTTTATCAAACTCTTAAGACATGACACAAAATGAGTCAGTGGAATGTAAGGATATTAACGAGCTCCTGTTTCCTCCTGAGAATGGTCAAGACAAGGAAGAATTTTGCATGACACGTACTGAACTAGATCAAATTACGAACGCTTTGAAGGATGAAGAATTTCGGAAACTTTTTGTCGAATATGTGGATGAGATGCAGGTACGGATTTTGATGAGCTCTTTAAAAATAAGACATGTTCTGTGAATGAGTGGACTAATGTACATTCTACAATTGCTTAATTAGGACCCGGAATCGCAAGCAACCTACCAACGGGAAATGCGACAACTGGAACTGGAACGGGGAAATATCATCCATTTCATAAATCCGGTTCCTGGGTATGTCATCAAGACTAGTGTGAACGGGGAAAAGAAAGGGTTTATAAATATCTGCTCAAATCCTTTGATACGAAAAGCTTTCTTCCAATCGGTCGTTACTGAAAATAATGAGTAAGGCTGCTTTTTATTACATGAACTATGAACTGACAAGTGCTACTAACCCAGTTTCTTTTAGTTAATGTGTTCGCCAAAGTATAAAATGGTGTTAATATTTTTATTTAAAGAAAAGGGAACATGTGGTCCATTCCATACGCCCAAAGTCCACCAAGAGAAGATGTGGATAAGGCTGGCTCCTACTGCCTTGTCTATGACGTAATATTTCATCCCGATACACTTTCCGTTGCCAGGAAAGATAGGACTCTCCGTGATAAATTGGAAAACACTGCCATTGAGTCCGTAGAAAAAAGTTTTGCTGCTGTTCTGGATAAAAATAACGTGAAAAAGCCTAAACTAAGGTAATGTATTAACTGCATTTTATTTCTCGGTTCTCTGCCTGAGGTTACATAAAAAGTCAAGTTAATTAATAGGCTTTTGTTTTTCATGAACTATAAATACATTTTGTCATATTTACAGCTATAAAGGTTTAACACGTGCTACTGCCATTAAGTATAAAGTGGGTGACAATCTCCCTTCCATAATTGATCCTGTTGCTGCAAAAAATGAGCTTCCCCCTCAACAGCGTCCTACCCCCAAGAAACGTGAGCAGAAAACAGCACCTGCAGCCCTGAAAGAGTGCAATGGAGTACCGAGCAGTGATAGTAACGGTGCTAGTAGTGAAATTGAGACTACGCGGAAGGCTTCATCTCCAATTCCGGTTGAGAAATCGAAAAAGAATAGAAATACCCCGGCTGCCCTTAAGGAAAGGCAAAAGCTTTCACGAAGCTTGAGCGATGGTAACGAAGGGGATGATGATGAGTCGTGGACGGAACCACGCTACTCGATAAAATATCGATCCCATGTTGACATGCAAGATTTTAGTTTGGACAATCGAAAGGTTGGAAAGACCACGCCGGATGAGCTGATCCTCACAATTGATCTCCCACTTTTACGTGATTCCTCTACTTTGGATGCTGACGTGGTAGAAGGTGGTGCATTCTTTGAGCTGAAATCGGAAATACGCGCTAGATATAAGTTGAAGCTTAAGTTGCCTTATCAAGTTCACGGAGATAGTGCTAAAGCCACTTTCGACAAGGATAAGAGGAAGCTCGTTGTGACAATGAGAACCATTCAAACAAAGTCAACAGCAAGCAAAGTATTATCGACTTCGGAAAAGGAAGGATTTTATTTGAAAGGGGAAGTTCGGAAAACTCGGGCGAGCTCTTTGGATACTGATGAAGATGATATCGCGTTTGGCCTTGGGGGAGCTGGGGATGTAGCTAATTTCCCCAGCCTGGATAAGTCCGTTGAGGTATGGTTGAAGTAACAGAAATATTAAAATAAAGTTCGTTCAACCCTTTACTTTACTATATGCTAGACATTGTTTACATTTCTCCAGGTGATATCAACATGGGCCAATAGCGATGGGTCCATCAAAGGTATTTTAAAGCGCACCGGAAGAGTCCGAAGTCTTTCTGAGAGTTTCGTAGATAAAATGGCCATCTTGCGAACCGGAAAGGTAAGTTTAGTACTAACTACGGCAAATAACTATAGCTGCTTAATTACAGTTTTAACATTTTTTAATCTGCCATTTTCCAACAGGATGATTCGATATCACTGGAAAGCTTGAACGAGGAGGTAGAAAGCGACGAGGTCCTTAGTGCTTCTCCAACTCATGAGAAAAGTGTTCGCTTCAGTGACGCTGTGCAGCGTCAGCTATATAGGAGTAATTCATCGATACTCGGACAGAAGAAAAAGAATCAGCGCAAAAATAAAAATAAAAGGAAAGCTCGAGAAAGGGCAAATAGTGAAGGATCAGCCTCTTCCTTGGACGTGGACGCTGATGACGAGGATCACGGATACACAAGCTCGTCGAGTATTCCAGGACATCCACTTGGAAACGCTTCTAGTCGTCGTAAAAATCGGGAGACTGCTGACGCTGGGCACGAATCGCCTCTTTCTTCTTCCGCTGACTGAAAAAAATTCTCATTAAAATGTATTTTTGTTCTCATTCTCATCGTCAACAGTCCAAACTTTCTTTCCCGAAAAAAAATCAAGTCTATTACAATGTGAAACCAATTTGGTTCTAAAAAACAGTCCATTTCGCAGTTATGTTTCCTTCTCACTTATCATGAAGGTCTACAAGCTACAAGTCTATATAGTGAGACATTTTATGAGCGAGTTAAAGATGTACTACTTAATGTGTACGTCATAATAATTAAACTATGTCGAAGTTGCAATAATAATGAAAAATCCAATAGTTAGGTTAAGCAAATTAACAAAATTGATTCCTACCCTGCAATTGTGGTGACGCCTGATGAAGAGCGTATGAAACTTGTAGTAGTACGTAGTACATATAGTAGACAATAATTTTTAAAAATTTAAATTATATTGTGTATTGCAAATTGCAATTGAAATGGAAGTACTGTGAAGTAGCAGTTTTTTTTGCCTTGCACAGGCTGCTAAATAATATATGTAATTTATGAGTGATAATAAGTTTGTTTAAAGTATCGTACCAAGAGTACCTTTTAAATGGTATTAATACTTTTAAACATTTTAGTAACTTTTAAAAATATGTTTGCTGCTAAGAATTTGATAGCTTGATATAGGAAAGTAATTATTTCTTTTCTAGTGTCAAATTGTCAGCTCCACTTTTCCGTCTCGGTGAAAATGGTGCGTGTAGCTATAAGCTATGCATGGATAATAAATATTTTTTAGCATGACTAGATATGTTCTCATAAGTTTGCTTACATTAAATTTCAGTTTATCTGCGAGGGATCCTTAAAAATAGGATATAAGTTTTTTTCTTTTTAAGTGTTTGTAGCACTGTAACTTGTACCAATAATCTTAGATAATTTTTTCTCACTCATGTCAGAAAAACTCGTGTGGTCACTAGAAATCCAAAAATATGGATTCCAAAACATTAAATTATTTGTGATAATTCAAAATAATTCAGTGATTTTATCAGCAAGAGTATGCCGCGCAGCTGTGTACGAGAAAACCAATTTCTAGACTGCTTATAAGCTGCATAAAATCAGTTCAAACTGTATTATTACCTAAAAAACATAATTGATGACTGTAGTTCATGTACCTTTTTTGTCTCCAAAAAAAATCCTACCGGTTCATATTACATTATAATTTATTTATTCAACTGTAGTAAAGATAAAACATAGTTGTGTAGTTAATTTGTAGGCTACAAAGTAGTAGCATGGTATAGTCTTATCAGAAAAAAGATAATTTTTGCTACTGTAAGTGAATAGGTAAAGAAAAATTGTAAGACATTATAATTTCCTAACTGCATCTTTGCTCTTAGATAGTGAGAGCATTTTAGAAGAATAAGTCTACAAGAGTAGAAGAGTGTCGAAGTCACTTAAAATTCCATAATTTCATGATATGATAATAATAATAATACCCACTAAAAGAACTGGTTGGATTGTTGCTTGAAAATGTATCAAGTTTTAATAATGAGCATCTCTCTAATAATGATGTAAATAAAAAAGCTAATTAAATACATAAAAATGGCTAAATAAAAATGCAGCACTAATCGTGCTACACGTTACACACAAACTGAAAGTAAAAAAATGTTGCGGATGTGTGATAATAAATAATAATACAATCAACAAAAATGATCTCCATCGACCCCTTTCCCACTCCATGCAGAAATCCGGCTAGACTCGCAGCTATGAAGCAGTATTAGTCGCACCAAGTTT
>JAHZND010005061.1:0-17657 GCA_027744115.1 Acrocyrtus sp. NNG-2020 | reverse complement strand
CTGGGAGGAGAGTAGTAAATAACAAGCTTTACATAATCGCTTTCGTATTGGTTCGCTCTCTCGGTTTCCCTTCTTGTCTGGGATGAAGCTGAGGAAAATGTAGGTTACACAATTGAACTTGAAAGACTGATGGAAAGAGTTGTCCGTTTAAAGAAGGATTATGCTTTCTTTGGTCGTCCTTGGTCCGCTGTGAGATTGAATAAAGCTGATTTGTCCTTGTTAAAATCAGCGGGGACAGGGAAGGAAATAGTAGCGCGTGCTGAAAAAGACAGGATCGGGACAAATTTTTTACTTCTTCAGATAATAAATTGAAAGACGGGATCAAGAAATGGTAGAAATTTATTTTAGTGTGGGATGATGAAAAGACACGAAAAGATTATGATGATTGGACTTTGTTCCTGGAAGATGTGGAATGGGGACAAGGAGAAAAGTGGAACTCAATTTTTTATTTATCCTTTTCGATTGCAATTGCAGGTATCCTGGCGATGCAGTGTTTGTCGGAGACGAGGAGTAGCCATAATTGCCCGTCGTGTTCAGCCTGGCATAGAACAAAGTGAAGTGCTGGAGGGACTTGGTTGTGAAACGACAATCCGCAAAAGTCCGGATGCCCGTAGGTTGCAGAATAGTGGGAGGGCTGACTCGGAAACGGAAGTGCTTCTCCTTGCCCCAAAACCTTCTGATGTAAGGAGACATTCGGATGTGCCACTGAGGGATATTGCAAAGTTCCAGGCTACTGTGAGTGCAGCCACGTCCCAGCATGATTTAGGGTTGACGGTGTCTATTGGTCAGGAGAGGGCGAAGAGCAGCAATGACATTGACAACACGCCCAGTTCCGGTGGAGGGGGTCCAAATATTAGCATAAGTGTTCCGGTTCCAACACCTGGGAAGCCGGGGGATAAATCTTTAGGTCAACAGCAAGGAAAAGACAAAGCATCAGCGAAGTCCCCGTCCGGGAAGGGTGCGCCCATGAAAAGACAACGGTCTTATGAGCGAGGTGCCAGCGAGGGCGCCCTCAATCTCCCTGCGAACGTCCGGGGAAGGAGAGCTTCTTGTGATATGCGATCAATGGATGCCAGTTCCATCCTTAACAATAACACTATCCAGACGCGGGATAAGTCGGCGGAAAGAGCGAGCGCAGTAGGAATTCCAGGCTTGTCCGAAAAAGACCTCCAAAGACTTCAATCACCTCAGTCCCAGCAGCAGCAGATTATGGGGAGGGGGAAGGCGCCCCCGTCCGACTTAGCGATAGGGAACGATATGCGCAGGAGATCTGTACAAATGTAAGAAGTAATTTTACTTGTTAATTGCTTCTTAATATATTGTAAATTGCTTTTGTATTTACCTCATTATTTTAAAATTAATTTATGCAGATATAATACAACTGCAAAACAGCCGCCAACGCCCCGCTCCTGTGCGTCTCTTGATCACGAAGGTCTCCAGGAGAAGAAGAAGCAACAGCTCCAGCAGCAGCAACACGTCACAGGAAACGGAATTGTAAAAAGACAAGGGTCCTCTACAGACGGGGAAGCTATAAAAATTGTGATCGATGACGTAGACTCAACGGCTGCTAAAAGTGCTGACAATAATCACAAAGGGCAGTCTGCCGGGGCAGGTGAAGGTGACTTCCGAACGAGAGTTATCCGTCTTCGAAGGGATCCGCAGGACAGAGGATATCAAAGTGAGATAACACTTTTAACAGCTAAAACGTCTCTCACAAATCCACACTTAAGAGCACAATATAAAAATTTACTTTTTTCGGCTTCTTTACAACTTTTATTTTTATTGCACAAGAACATTTTCATTTTTGAAGTGATTGTGCAATTCCGACAATGAAATGTGGAGCACTTTTCCATTTCAAAGTAGAGGGGAATGCTTTGAGTGTTTTTTGTATTGAAAAGTTGTCATTTTAGTAAGTAAACTTGGCTGTTGAGATAGAACTGAAATGTGGTGGAATGGCACTTCGGAAAGTGCAAAAGAGAACACCTTCTCCGGCATTTTATGGAAGGAAGAAAAAAGGGATTCTCGGCAATCCATTCGTTCCAGGTTGCCCATACCTGTAAAAACTTTTTTATGGCTTCCGTTCCCATTTTACTCACACTATGGAAGGGATATTGACAGAGAGAAAGTTTTGTGGGGAAGAAACAAATGGATCGTGTAAATGACAAATATTTTAAGGCTTTTTCTCCGTCCAGACTTAAGCTATATTTTTGGTGTCTGTTTGTATTGCTTTCGAGCGGGGGAACGAATTTAGAGTCAAGTTGACATTTTATTGGTGTAGTATGGAAAGTGGTTGTAAATGGATTGAATTCTTGATCTGTGTGACTCCATCCTATAAACTTGTTCTTTTAGCGAGAGGCTATGGACTTCGCGTTGTTGGTGGATGCAGTAGTCCTGGGCATCCGGGCAATTTGAGAGCGAGGGTTGCTCGGGTCACGCCGGGAAGTGGAGCTGACTTCGCAGGGATCCGGAGGGGGGATATAGTGCTCACGTGGAATGGGATGAAGCTGAGTAATATGACTTTCGAAGAAGTTTGCAAGGTCCTGGACACGTCGGGAGATAGTGTGGAACTGAATATCGCCTCGTTGGACAGGTTTGAAAAAAATTGTGTAGTACTTATGCGCCAACATTAGTTATATTTGCGTTATATGACTCCACTATAAAGGAAGATCGCGATTCCATCTGTGGTTGTAGTTCGTTGGTAATGTTTTGTGTCGAGTTGTTTCGAATTAGTACGTCATTACCGCATACCTTGGTACATAACAATTCAAAATTTTAATTTTGCAGCGATGCCATCTCAGTCCCAACCGTACCTGAAAACGAGCCCATCCAAGACTGGGAGTCCGAGAACAATCCAGCCGAACCAGAATCCCTGGTTGTTACCCAAGGCAAGTCAACTTCAAGAACTTCTCAAGTGCCCCACATAAAAACACATTTTCCATTCTATAGTCAGTACCGATATGCTGACTTTCACTCAAATCACTTTGGCTATCTTTTAACGATTTCCCCATTTTTTGTACTTTTTAGCTGCGGATCAATACACTGCAACATCACCAACAGGTCGAATGCGTCACTTGCCAAGACTGCCGGTAAGTTAAAGCCGTGTAGGTAGATGAATAGATGATAGAATAGAATTGATTAATGCGCTTTCAGCATTCTACGAAAAGGCTCATTAAAGTTAACCGCTTGAGTGCAGCTGAATGCGTACTGATGATAGCCAGCATTCAAGTTCAGTTACTAAGAATGAGAATCAGTCCATTTCCAGAATGGACACTGCCTCCTAATCTTAATTCTCACTGGAATTTTTTATTTTCGATGCTGTAAGTCATCCCCAAAGAAAAAAAGATATTTTTCACATACACCATTAAGCCATCTTTTTTTTCTCAAAATGATACAATTTATATGTCCCGTAGTATATCAGCATAGCCCTCTCAGTCTTAATGATTCCAGTAGCAAAACGCAGCGTGTTCTGCACTAAACTCTGAAACTGACTCGCCACCATCACCATCACCACCCAGCATCCAGCCTCCTTTCCATTTACAACCTGAACAAGACTGATTTTCAATTATGAACTTTTTTTTCCTTCCCTTTTTCTATTGACTTCTTTTTTTAAAAAAACTTACTTCCCCGCCACTCCTCCCATCAGGAAAAATGTATACGAAATATTCATTCTATTTATATTCCTTCATAAAAAGATTATTGGAATTGCTTAAAGGGAAAACTTTTCAGTAGTTGACTAATTTGTAGAAAAAGTTTTCCAAAAAATCCCTTTTCCCCAAGTTTGGCTTAACTTCACTAAAAAGTTCATTTTGTGCTTAAGCCAGCCAACGGCTGGATGTGGATGCAGATGTGGATATGTGGCGGTGGCGAAATCCATTATACAATTTTTTGTGTACGACGAGTACACACTAAAGACGTGACAGTATAGAAAAAAGCGGCTAGTTCCTACTACAGTTCCCTCCTATCCTCTCGTCTCTGTCCCTAACTTATTTATACCACTTTCCCCGTCAAGTTAAACTTGTCCGGACTTTTTTGTTCGGGGTTGTCCTAATGATCAACTACAACTTTCTCTTTTTCTCACTCCAATCAGACTTGTTTAAGTAATCATCATTAACACACTTGATTAGCGTCTAAACACTCCTCAGGCTTCACACTTTTCGATATTCCACTAAAGGAAAATAGTACCACCGAGGGTGGTGTCGGCGTGACACTCCCTTTCCTAAAAGAAAAAATAATTTCATTTTCTCGGCCGATTTGATTTATCATTTTAATTTATTATTTCCTCGAAAACACCAATAAAGAGAGTTTATAGCCGTAAACTAATATCCTTTTCCCTACTACTTGTAAAATCAGATTTAAGATATTTTTTATACAATTAAAATCCCCTCACCTTTCCATTTCTGAACATACTCGGGTATATTTTTCCCTCTAATGTAATTGTCCGCCATTTTTCATGGTCACACACGTCACACGTTCCATTTCCTCGGTTCATTGGAAATAAAAAAAGGTACTTTTTCTGTGTGTGCCAGCGGTCTGCTCCTGATATGAGCCGCTATTTCCCTCCGAGAGAATATGAGGGAGAGGTACAAAGTATCACATTATTTTACTTGCAATTACCGAAAAAGCTCTCCCATTGTTTACTCTGCTTGTGCTGTGCCAGCCAGTTTTTTTCGGGCTGTGGATTGCGGGTTGTGGACTGTAGATTGCGGAGACATTGAAAATGGGACAAAGTACATCCACTTTTTCAATTTTGTGTCTCTCCACCTTTCCCTGTGAGTGTGTCTTGTGAGGGAAAACTAGATTTTTTTTCTTGTTCCTTGAGCACAATAAAACTTGCATTGGAATCACAAATAGAATGAAAATTACATTGAGACCGCACACATTACACATACGTACAATTTTCCAGCACACTTGATGATGTTTGCCTTCCCTTTAGAATAATTTATTTTATCTACATTGCCCATTGCCCTCGAAAAGAGAGAAAAATGTGTGTTTGACGGGGCTATCATTACTTACGAGAAAAGAGCTTTAGTGCAAGCGCCGAGCGCTCACACACATACAGCCCATAATGCCAAATAGTGCCATTAAGGACTGGGCGAAACTGCAATATCCTCCATTAAAGAGCTTTAGTGCAAGCGCCGAGCGCTCACACACATACAGCCCATAATGCCAAATAGTGCCATTAAGGACTGGGCGAAACTGCAATATCCTCCGTTTTAATTTGCTTCCCATCAGCTACCACAGCCTGGAAATTTTTTTTCCTTTGGGTCTGGCTCTGGCTCTACTCGCTCCTTTTATGTTTCCATTGCACAAACATTCTCGTTGCATAAAGTGAGAAAAAAGTAGAAAAAAATTGTGAGTGTGATGCTTTCTCCCCTTCTTCCTGGAAAAAAGAGTTTCCAGTTGTACACGTTTTTCCCTAACACATTATGACGGAAGACGACGAGAAAAACCATAAAATGGAAGAAGAAAATGAATCCTACCCAGAAAAGGAACGAAGAAAGAGGAAACAGGGAAAACAGATAGTTTTTTGTAGTTACTCAAAAACAAGAAGAGCCAGACAACTTTTTTTATTTTCGAGACTATTACACTGCCCCGGAAAACGGGAAACGGAGAAAGAAAGAAAATAGGAACGGGAGAGAAAGCAACAGGCAAAAAAAAACTTTGTTTTGTTGTTTTTTTTGTTCTCCCTGGAATTTTTATGTTTTGTGGTGGTCCTCAGTGCGCGCTGCTTCTTTCCTTGTAAAATTAATAGAATTTGGCACGTCATAGGAACTCCCATTTGCACCTACTCTGGAATACAGGGAAGGAAAAAATGGAATTGGGCTGGGAAAGTAAACAATGAAGGAAATGACGTTGATTGGGAAAGACAGGTTGATAGCTGGAGTATGGATATGGGACGTGCTAGTCATTAAATCGGTTTTTGTAAATGGCGGGATGGAAGAAGAAGACTATATGGTTTTGTGCATAATTTATATGAAAAAAAATGTTTTAAGGTTTTTACCCATTTTTTTGTTGCAGACGGAGGGAAGGATCCAACTGAGGTTGTTCCACGATGAAGTTCACAACACGCTGGAGATCTCTGTGGCGAACATTGCATTTGGGAACGATGATTGCACAACAATCGACTTAAATGATATTATTATCACGCTAAGAATGTAAGTGGAGCGGGAATTTTGAAATGTGTTTGGAGAATGTGGGAGCTTGGCAAAGTGCTTTTTCCTACCGCATGCAGCTTTTTTGCTCTGCTATTTCGCAATAAGATAAGGAAAAAATTGACATGACACGTGTCTGGCTCACTAAACCTGTTTCTCGAGTTGCTTCCCGGTTCATTGGAAATGATAAATGACTTGGCCAACTCGTTTCCTGTCTGTCCTGATGATCGATAAAATCCAACACATATTTTTCTGTTATCTTAACGCTTCCAACGTAATGGTCTCGGATTAATAAAAAAATATATGGCCAGTGCTATTTCCTCACCAAGCAAAGATAAAAAATGTTCCTTCAACATTTACATTTTTTCTCGTAAAGAGCCAAGGGATCCAAAAAAGGAATGTCCCGCTTTAGGTCCTAATCCCGACCAAGCATGAATTCATCTTCAAACAAAAATTGTGCGATGAAGACCCCCAAAAAAAGGAAAGGCAAAACAATGGCGTCACCAGCCACAGTAAACAGACAGTGGCTAAAAAAAATAAAGTCTTAAGAAATACGTCAGCGTACAGACTCTAGGCTGTGCTGCGAAAAGCCGGTGGAATTATCACTAGGCTTTGCAGTCTATGTCCTGCCCTTACTTTTCGTGCTAAATATAGGAGCAATCCCCCGCACTGCATATCCCTTCTTTTTTTGCCTTTTCCTCAATCTTTATGAATTTTTTATGAATAGAAAGCACCCAGCCTAAACAAAATAAGAAGAGGATAACAGGATATTTGCACGTGTGAGCTCTTCTCAAGAATAAAAATTGGGGGAGAGTTGGTGATGACAGTGCACCTCATAAAATACTTTTTGATGTGACTGATGCTGATTGTGAGCTTGAAGTGCTTGACTTCTTTTGTTTTTCAAAAAAAAGGAATATTCAACGTTGTTTTCTGTTTGTATCTTTTTCATTCATCACATTTTTTTTGTCTTTTTCACTAGTGCTACCACCCCCAGTCCTTTTCTTCTTTGCAATCCTCCAGATTACTATATGAAGTTTTCACACCTTCTTTACCTCTCTCTGCTCAATGAGATGGATCGATTTTACCCTTTGTCAGGGGAAGTGCCCCAGAGGACTGATATTTTTATTTGAGTTTGCTTCCTCCAGTGAGTAGATATAGATAGAGTAACATTGGAATACCGGAGCAGAAAAAAAATGCTGAAATTTTTTTTATTAATGCCATTTCTTCTGGTAGTGAGCGTATGACTTCCCTACTAGTTCGTTTTTTTGAGGAAATGGAGATAGCACGAATTTCCATTTACGCTCTATTTCCCATCGTCACCGTTGAAATCCGGTTTTTGTTGTAACGCTCTAAACCGAGAAGCATTTTACTATTATTACATTTCGACGAAAGTTTATTTATGTAATGGGAGAAAAAAAGGAGTAATATGGCTTACCTGGCTTTTTTTGTTTTTAGTGGGCTTTCTCGGTAATATTTTACGTTTAAGTCAATAGGGGAAATGATGCTGGGAAAAAGATGTGGGAAGAGAAGAGAAAAGGTGGAGCGGAGAGGGAGAGAAAGTGGCAGAGAGAAAAAAAATGCTGCGATATGTCTCCGTCGTGGTTGATGTTGATACCGCCTCAGGAGAACTTTATTGATGTCTGAAAATTTACTTTTTGTCACAAATCGTGAGGGAGAAAGGGGAAAAAGGGAAAACAGAAATTACATTTTTTCTGGTTTTGTTGCAAAAAAAGTGTTGTCAAATAGGTTGCTAGCTTTTTTTTGTGTGTGCGCTTCTGTTTGCCTAAGAGAATTGTTGTGAAAAATGACAGATTTTCAATTTTTTAAGGGGAGCAGAGTGTAAAAAAATAACGACTTTTTTTCTTTTCTTTTACTATTTTCTATTGGATTGATTCTGCACATTTTCAGAGGAGAGAAGATCGCCAACACGCGCTGGAATCAATGTGTTCTATTTACGAAAGTAAGCCCAGAAGATTTATTTGACTCTTGGTTAGTACTAGAACTAGTGAGGGGACCAGATTTTCTCGGGGAGGTAAGTATCTTTTATTTCTCTTCAATCATTTAATTAAGCACAGTAGGTTTACCATTAACGTTTCTAACATTCTTGAAATCAAAACCAGTGCCACGTAGACATGGGTCGGGTTTCCCTGGATGACAGACCTGTTTGGTTCCCATTCTCCGCCAAGGGAAGTTCCAGTCATAGAGGCTCAATATCCCAAATAGTAAGTCCGGGTGGGAACACGCCACCCTCCGCGAGAGAGCTTGCGAGGAGATTAAGAATGAGAATGGCGGGCTCACAGAGCCAGTCTGGTAAGTCGAGTTTGGATTTATACTGAAAAGAAAAAAATGGAAATTGTTGCTCCCTGCCACGGTCCATGCGGGCGCGCGCTCAAGGTCTTTCATAGAAAAAATTGATTATCTTGAAGGCAGAAATTGTGCCATGTTTGTATCACTTAAAGAAAAAATAATATTACAACGAATTTTGTAGCCAGAAATTTGTGATGAGCCAATATAGTCGTGGGCTGTGGTGGGAGCGTAACTCGCTGATTTTGGAAATTGCTACGGTCCTATTTTCTTATAGAAGAACAAGACGACAGTAGCGGCCAGAGTAGTCCTTGTGCAACCTCGTTATTACGTCCAGAAGTGGCATGGGAAATGCTCGGAACTCTGGGGCCGCCCAGTGCTAACCTCACGTCGAGATCGGCACCAACGTCCAGAAGAGGAAGTGCTCAGTCGGATAGAGGCGCTATGGGGATGGATGGCTTGGACGAGGGCAGAGGAAGTGCGCCCAGCACACCAGCGCTTCCGAGATCTCTTCCACCGTCGAGAAGGGGCTCATTTGCGTTTGCTGTGGAGCAAGTTATCAGCCAAAGTCGAAGAAGTAAGGCAATTCCTGTCCCTGCTAAACTCATGTTTATCGTGCCCAACTGCCAATATCGATTATGCACCTTATCTGTATAAATGTGCTTAATTACAATAAATAAGAATATTTTATTGACGTCTAATCATAACATTTTAAGGTTCCGTTGCATTCCAACAAAGAGTGCCTGACATGTTCATGCGACAACTGCCCGACATCCCCGACGGAGGGAGTATTGATCCCAACATGCTAAGAAACAGAAGAACTTCGGCATGGAACCCGAGAGAAATTGGCTTCGACAGGAGAAGTCAATTTGAAAGGACTGATTCTCTCCGAGCTATGACCAATCCACAAAGGAGTAAGTTTCTTCTGCAATAAACTAAATTAGTTCACCCACTAAACTTTTATTCATAACTCTTCTCAGTCTTTTCCACTTTAATTTATTATTTTTATACTTTTACTCTGACATTTAAAAATATGGGCTGCAATGCCACTGCAATAAAAAATATTATGATTTTTCCCAGGAACATCCGAAGCCACCCAATCCTTCCGTGACGTTGTGTTCGAGGCCCGAACCAGACTCGCGATGCAGCAAAAAAGGTAAATGAGCATGCATATGCATTTTTTTTCTTCTCGAAGGCTCCACATTTTTCATGTACTCCCGTTAATTGAATCAACCACTGGGGACAGGAAATTTAGCATTATCATCCTATTTTTGTACTTCATTATCATCCCCGTCATGATTATAACATGTGTGGTTAAGGCAGCCAATCGTAATAACTTTTATACTCCTATTCACAGTAAAAAACAAACAAGTCCAATTTAAAGTGGAGCGTTTCCACTGGGACCCCTGCAAACTTCCCTTTCCGTAATGCCCCGCCACACACTCATAGAAAAAAGAGTAAAAAAATATTTCTACATTGCACTACCTTCACTCTCCTCTCCTTTCCCTATGTAAAAAACTAAATTGTGTGCTAGCTCATGTGTAAGAATGATATTTTCCCTTTTTGCAAACTCCATTCCGCCACTTTTAGCAGCTTTCTTGAGTTCCCATAATAAAATTTGAGTAAGGAAAAAATATAAAAACTTCGCTGCTTTGCACAGCCAATGGCAATTTTTTTTATTTAAAGTGGTGACGGAGAAAAGAAAAATGAAGTTAACAATGTATTGCCATTTTCCTCTCCGTCATTATAATTTTTATGTATATAATTCGAAAGCATATTCCTCCTCGTCGTCCTCTCCCGCACACTTCCTAAAATCTCTAATGCATTGTTAAGGAGTAATAAAGTTCTATAACCTTTTTAGAATAATAAAGTGAATATTTTACGGAGAACTTTCTCCTTGCTTTGTTTTTCTTTGGAAGATGGGCACACACACCAGACCACTTTACTCCATTTTATGTATTCTTTTAGCAAGGCAAACAAAACAGGAAAAAAAAACTTTTTTTTACTGTGCGGGCCAAGCATAGGTAGTTCAGGCGAGGAACGGAAGGAGAGAAAGGGAGCAAAGTACGCGAGTACAAGTGTGCTGTATATTACATGAGATGATGAAAAGTGGAGGGGAGAGTTTTAAGAGAATGTGAAATAGTAAAAGGTGAGCTGTGACTGTGACTTTGTGCGACTGAACAAGTACAGCGAGAAGTGGTTTTCCACGGATATGGAAGTGGATGTGAACAGAATTCCTGTGCAAAATTTATATTGAATATGTGATGTGTGGTGATACTTGATGTTGATGTTGTATGAGTTCAGCTTCTAAATTTTTGATGTAGTTTCTCGTTTCAACTACTACTCCTTCCTTTTTATGTAGCGGTGGTGGTGGGGGAACGCGGAACTGCGACGAAGATAGCAGTGCTGCCATTTAAAAAAATCTAGCTTTTAATTTCTGTCGATTTCTTTATTAACGAATTACACACCTTGCGAACACTTCCACCTGCACCTGTTATTAGCATTACTAACGCCACTGCACAATTGTGCAGCTTAGAAAAAGACATATTGCAGTATACGGGGCAATTACCTACCTTAATATTCCTGTACAACAGTTTACAAAAATAATCAAACGGCATAAAACCTACCAATAAATCACGCCATTGCATTGGTCATAATGACAAAGTTTTAAATTTTTATATTTAATTAAATTTAAATAATTTTTTAAAAATTACTCCTATCGCATTCGCATATCTAAACTATTCTCCTTTTATTTTAGCAACTCCTTTATTTTTTGCAGTTCTCACTTTCCCCCTTAAAAATCCATACTGGTTTTTTCACAAGGAAAAATGTCAATCAGACGTTAAACTTTTTTCCTTTGTCTCAGTTTATTCACTCATTTTTTTCTCTAGAAGAATAGAAAACTTTTTTTAACCAGTTACGGAAGCGACAACCCTAGTCTCCATTTTAGTTAGACGGTAACAATTTGTACAGGGGTAAATATGAGCACTTTACTTGCAGCTACATATTTTTTTTACCTGGCTGGACTTTTTTGATGGAATAAGCGAGAATTTTTTTCCTGGAAAAGTATGTAATAGTTCTCAAGAGTAGGTATAGTCTTAAGACGAGGCTGCCACTGTGGAGAATAGGCTAAAGCAAATAAGCTATGCAACATTATTTCATAAATGGCCAAGTTTTTTTTTCACTTTTTTTCTCCGCCGTTAAAAAAACGGAGAGTTGGTCCCTGCTTACCTGTCATGTCATGTAGTCATATTCTCAGCTAAATTGCTTTTCATTTGCATTCATAATTTCTTCCTCCCTTTTAGCCTAGTTGCAGGGGAAAAGAAAAAAAAGAGTCTCTTATGAGCTAGGTAAATATTCCGCTATTGCTTGTCATTATGCTTTCTTGTAAAATGAGAGCAAATATTTTTAGACTTTCTCAGTTTACAGAAATAGAAGTGTACATTTTTTCCCAAAAAATCCCATTTTTCCAGACTACGGTATGAAAATGGCATGTGTTCCTGATGGCACTTCATGGCAAAAACAGGATAAATGCAAACAGATGGTTGTGAGCATAAATAATGAATGTCAAAGTAATGGGGAGAAGGCAGCACGTATTTACGCTCCAAATTGCATGAATACCGAAAAAAATGTCTCTTGCTAGTTAGCAGATTTTCTGAATAGTACCTTCTGCCGCTGCGTTTCTCCTTAAATCCCTATTTTTCTCCCTGCTCTCTTTTCCAGGTAGACAGGAAAGCAATAAGAAAAAAATATGAATTGAAATGGATGTGAAAGGTACAACAAGTCAGTCATATTTTTTTTCCTTTCGGCTGAAACGAAAATTTTACCTGAAAGTATGTACATCTTTTTACCTGTAGCGGATATTATTTCAGTCGAGAGAAGCTTTACAAAAGAAGCTGCATTCTTACTGTTTTGAGTGCTTTTCTTGAGAGAAAAAAAAGTTTTGAACTGCTTCATACTCACAATCGCAATCAGACATATTCCTAAGAAAACAGATCAAAACTGGAATGAAAGGGAACAGTTTACAAAGAAAGAAGAATATTATTAAAAAAATATATATATCGAATGTCCGATTTCAGCCACTCCTTCTTATTCATAGTTTCCAGTGAAAAAAATCCAGGAGTTCTCTTTTACCCCATTTTACCTTCCTTTTTACGAGTTCAAAAGAAAATTGGAAAGTTGCATGGATGATCCCTTACAAAGTTTCCTTTTAAAAGGTAAAGCAGAAAACCATCTCCGTTTACCTTTTTGCATTTTTCCAGGGAAAAAAATATTCGGATTTAGATTAATAACCGTGTACACGGTGCGCACTTTCATACAGTATATGTATCCATTTTTCACTATATCTTCCGTATAATGCGTCCCCACCATCCCATCACCCCACCACACACCAAGGGCAACAGGTACATACTTGAGTTTCTTCTCCCAACTGGAGAATCCTCTGGAAAATTTTTTTCTTAAGCGTTTTAAAACAGTCAGATCCATTTACATTTTCTGGCACACTTGTACATAATAGGCTTAGCGTTCAAAAAAACGACTAAGTCCTATAGTTTCCTCTTATTTCTGAATTGTTTTTTTCAGACCGGATCCAGAAGAGTGGAGACAGCAACAGTGGGCTCCCCAGTAGCTATATACACCTTCAGCTCCATCCCTCGTCGTTGCCATCCTGATTTCGTCATCGAACTAGAAAAGAATTTTTTTAAAAAGGGAAGAAAGGGAAAATATAACTACTCGTACGCAACTTTTTCAGCAGCCATAGCCATCATCATCATAAAAAAAGGGAAAGGAAGAGCGAGCTCAGTCATAAAAAAAGTACATAATAAACGGTATACTTATTATTAAGATACCTAAAAAAGCGTTTCTTTTTTCTAGCAATATAAGACTTTAGGTAAGAGGTGTACACTTAAAACGTTAAAACGTTAAAACTAATAAAAAATGGAAAATAGAGAGTGATTCTTGTAAGAAAAGGAAAGAAAATTTATCAAAAGTATTTTACCTAGAGTTTTTAGGATGTTCCTTGTGAAGATAATATACTTTTCCTACATGACCCTTTTTACACCATTGCTACTATGGAATAAGCAGAAAAAATATATATGAAATATAAAATAGACTTTGCGCTAGAATTCTTTTTTGTTTTTCTGCCTAAAGGTAGCAGGCGGTAGGTAGGTAGTCCTCTAATAGCCTTTAAAGGATACTACTACCAGTGTTGGGCATTTTACTCACACTCGCACTCACACTCCCACTCTCAGCAAAAATATTTCGACCCCTCCGGGTGCCACTCTCGAGATTTTTTCCTTGTGAAGATAATATACTTTTCCTACATGACCCTTTTTACACCATTGCTACTATGAAATAAGCAGAAAAAATATATATAAAATATATAATAGACTTTGCGCTAGAATTTGTTTTTGTTTTTCTGCCTAAAGGTAGCAGGCGGTAGTCCTCTAATAGCCTTTAAAGGATACTACTACTACTTTATGAAAATGTATAAGTAGCTGAGAGAAGAATATTGTTAAAGGCGAGCACCGTGAAATTACCGTTCAAACTAACGTAACCGGATTATATCAGCTAGAAATCTAAGACAATTTGCTTATTTTACTTCTTTGGGGAAAATGAGGAGTTTTATGTGCCACTTAAAGTTTGTCGAGGGAAGGAGGGGATGTCTTATAAGTGTGTTGTCTTTGGAATGAATGTGATACGTTGCGTAAGCAGAATAATATTGGGAAATAAAAATTATTTAATGGGAGTAGGGACGCGAACTGCTGTGCGAGGAAGAGGAGGTAGTTATCAGTAGTGGGAAAACTAACTTCCGATTTTTATTCGGAAAGAAAATGAAAGAAAATATATGTAAATTTTGGGGGAAAAGAGAGCTGGCGGTAGAGGCAAGTGCTAGTTAGACAGTTTTTAAGGGTTGCCGCCAAAGAAGAAAATAAATAGGGTAGGATATATAGGGCATGAATGGATAAATTTGGGTGAGGTAAACCAATAAAAAAAATTTTATTTATGAGAGAGCATATTTTATTAAGGGTATATATAGGGCTGCTTTGCTTTTATCTCTGAAAAAATAGTTTTATTTAAAGTTTTGCAAAAAAAAGACAGATTCTGCTCTATTTTTATCTCAAGTTTTCATTTTTATTTTGGATGCGGGTGTCACACCGATGATACTCTGTAGAAAAAATTCTGTAAAATTCCGTATTTTAGCTCCCCTAAAAGTTGGGGAGACAAGAGGCAAGTAAAAAATGATGAAAGTGGAAATGGGGCAAGGTAAGTCTTAACTTTTCCTCTTTATTACTATCCCTACCTGCGCGTGATTCACAAAATGAACGGCATCAGCATAACATCTCTCATCTCACTCTTATCCAAAAAGTTGGAACTTTTTTTAGAAACTAAATATATTCTCTTCGGTTTTTATTACTTCTATTTTTCTACGGAGAATGCAAAGTGTGTTTTATCTCCGAAAATACATATATATTTCACTGGCAGTGGCAAATGCTCCCCATCCACTACACTTTTTTTGTCAGCTTGCTACCTCGAATGTGAATGCAACTCTGATGACTACGACTCTGACCGTCTCATATCTCACTCTAACTTTTAGTGTAACTGAATATGATCCAATTTAGCGGGAAACTGGGAAGTGGATCGTCAATCACAAAAAGTGAATGAGAATAGGATGTCATCATAAAAACTACTTAAACTTTACTCCGGAAGATACGAGACTCGGAAAAAAAGGGGAGAGAAGATGGTAGACGCTACACGGAAAGGATATCCCCTTACAGGAAAAAAAGTAAATCCGATAGGATAATAATAATAACGCACTTAAGTACACCGACTATATATTTTCTGGCTTTTAAGCTTTAGTTCTAGCGAAAAAAAATATTTTTTTACGAAAAGCACTTTTTTTTCTCTCCGGATCATTCTTTATTTGACGGGGGCTCCGTCTGATTGAATATGCAGGGAAGAGATAGAAAGAAGAGCGTTCACAAATGCAATTTTTTCCGGAGAGCTCTCTTGTTTTTTTTATTCTCTTGTCATCTTCCCATCCCAATTTTATTTTCGGTTTTGTTAGAATAAGCAAGATTTTTTGAGTATCCCTTCTGGTGCACATTTCGGTTTATGGATGCACTCTATTCGTCCTTCCACGTCAGAAAATTTTCAGGTAGGATAATAAACATGACGCTTCACTAACTCCGTGCTCACTCCATCCGAACATGATCCGTTTACATGAAATTTAACACACTTTCAGACTTCACTCTATTTACCTCTACTCATCTATCATTATATCCTAAGCAGTAAGCAGTAAGTAGCCATCAAAAATATTGAGAGGATCTCATCAGCACAAGAAAAAAAATTGAATATTGAGAAAGCTAACGATAATGTTGTTGTTTCTCTCTATTTTCACTCCTGCTTTAGTCTCCGAAAGATAATGACGAGTAGTAAAGTGTGTGAGCGGCAGGCCCGAAGCAAAAAAAATTTTATCCGTTGCTCGTCCTCGTCCTCCTCACCGATATTGTATAGCGGCAAATGATGGGAAAAGCTGAAAATTCACCACAGGGGAGAAACAAAACTTTGTTGTAGCAATTTCATTTATCTTTCTCTTCTTCTCTTCCCATCAAGGAAAACTCTTTCGCTGTGTGCCTCCTGCCTCCAACGAATAAAAAAATACTTTCACGAACAGACAGCAAGAGGAAAGATACGAGGGGAAAATAGGGAGCTCATCATCAGCTACCTTCACATACATTTATAAAGCTTGTTTTTAGCAGTCATTGTCAGCTTCCCCTTCTTCCTTCTTTGTCAAATTGACTGACGGACTATTTTACTTTCCCTTTTACGGTTGGTAAGCTTGCCATCCTCCATTTTCCTTTTTTTGGAATCCCCGCTGCGACTCCATCCACCATTTTATCAGGTTCCTCATGATAATGACGATCAACCTGGTGCACCTGCTGATATTCTCGTTCTATTTAGAGCGAGTGATTATCTCCTTCTACAAAGCAGGACCTAATTTTTTTCATTGCTATTTGGGACTATGGCTCATTCTCGCCGAAACAGGGAGAGATACTTTACAGTGGCGGATAGTGGATGAGGATGTGGATGTTGCTCTTGCTGCTGCTGACACGGAATAAAAAAATAGATAAAAGTGGTCCCTGTCCTCTCCCCATTTTCCGGGGTGGGTATTTCGGAGAGGAGAGAAGGTTGATGACGATAAGTGGACTTTTGAAGTGTATTTAGTGTCTATTGAGCCCGTTGTGGGCCACCTGCTGCTTCCTCCGCAACTATTTCAGAATTGTTGTTTCAATTACCTGTTTCTGTCAAGATAGTGAAGGGTGCAGGAAAATGATGAAAATGGAGGCTATCATTTCCAGAGGTTTTCCGCTTCGTTCTATGAGTTAAAACTGCGTTAATGATGAGAGAAAATGGAGTATGGGGAAAGGATTGCTGGTGAAAATTATATGAAAAAATGTACACTTTTTTAAATGGATGAGTTGGCTGAACGCTATACTGATTTGGTTTATTGTACTGGAAAAATGGAGTCGCAGTCGTTACGTCGTTAGCATTAGCATTAGGAGAACACTTGAATTGGCTTAATTGAAATGGCACGGCGTTTCCTTCCATATTTTTGGAGGATATTTACTCCCACGCAGACGGAAGCACTAGTGCTTTCCCTTGTTATGATTTTTTGAGTGAGTGGAATATGGTATTGTTTGTGTGGGCGGAAAAGAGCTGATTGATACTTGTTGTTCCGTTCCACTTTTTTTCAGTTAGTGGGTGTACTGGCCCGAAAGGGCATCCACTGGTGTAACAGCAATAGTAGAAGTCGAATTATATATTGGGGAAATGTTATCTAATAGAATTCGTAGAAGTAAACTGTTTCATAAGAGAGTGATTATGTCGTTTATTGCTCTGTAAGCCCGGCCGGTTTCATTACGTCAAGTACACTAGAATTAATTGGGAAATGCTGGTTGAAGGAAGAAGGGAGTTGTGAAAATGACATAATAATCGAAAATACACTGAAAAATAGTAATTTCCAGGTTGTATGGAAATCTGAGCATCTGGAACTGCGTTCTTCCCTTAAGAGGGTAATACGCTTGACTAAATCAGAAAAATTGGAAAAATGATAAAATATATGTCCTCCGTTTGCGCTTCAAGTCCTCTTCTTAGGCCGTAGTAATTATCTTCTTTAGGTGACTTTAACGTAAAGTGGTA
>JAHZND010005060.1:0-34068 GCA_027744115.1 Acrocyrtus sp. NNG-2020 | reverse complement strand
AAAAAAAGAACATTTTTCTCTCTTGATGAAGGATCTCGACTAATTTATCTTTTGTTTTCTTTTGATTTAGCGGTTTCACATAGTAAAAAAAAATCCCGTAAAAGTTTGCCCTCTCTTCTACCTCATCATCAGTCTTTTAGGAAGAGCGCGAAAACAAATATAATTAGCTAATTACAATTAACTAGTGAAAAAGTTAGTGAAGATTTAGAAAAAAATAAGCCATCGTAAAACAAATTTAGGCTTGCAAGCTGCATTGCATCGGATCTCAAGCCAATCTCATTTTTTAAGGGTTGAGTGATACCGGACAGCTATAATTTGTGCTAAAGCATCTCTAACAAAATGCTTAAGTCGGCTTAACAAAGTTTTTTTTGGTAGCCAAGTCAGTCGGGTACGCCATGCAAAGTCTTTCACTAATTGACTCTCTAGTTGACTGGAATACATCCTATTAAGAATGTTGTCTCCCTTTCGGAGAAGATTTTAACGGGATTTCCACACACTAAGCTTTTCCGTGCATCTAGCATAGCATAATCCTGACTTTTTTTTAAAAAAAAGGGAACAAAGATGCTCTTTCATTTACTTAAGCTAATTCTGTTTCCTCTCTAGTTACATAGCCAACTCTAAATGTTCAATTTCCCATCTTAAAAAAATATATTCGGGTATGACTGTGGTTGTTTTGTGTCCCGTCTGCAGTCTGCAACAAAAATTTTGTCATATTTTGAGAGAACACATGTGAGCCATTTCTGAAAGGAATTACAATCCCATTTCGAGTCTCCACACAAAGAAAGCGGACGTGGACAACAAGACAACACACATAAGAACTTTTGTAATCTGCTTTTCATCTTCTCTCTGGCCGTTCCCCAGTCGGAGGACAACAAGAAGAAAAAAATAGAAAAATAAGTTGAATTTATTTCCACATTAAATTAGATATGTGCATAATAGTGATGCGCATTTAAATCGAGCTGGTGCGCCGGGAGACACCATGAAAGACATTAACTTTAACAAAAAACTTAACTTTTTTTCTCCTTTTTCTTGTTGAGAAAAAAAAGAAAACTTATCGAATATTATCACAAATCTACTTAGCCATGTTTTCTTTCCTGCCGTGCAACTGCAACTTTTTTTATAATCGTTTGTTGGGGTATAAAACGACACATTTGTGAGGAAAACAGAGAAGAAAACGAAGGAAGTAACTTTTTCTTCCATTTTTTTCTGGCTCTTCTTCTTGCCAGAGAAAAAATCCTCTTTTTTGCTATGCATAGTTATTCATGCGTTTGTGCGGAACAATGCAAAGAAAAAGAAACAAGGAGGAAGCGATGAGTTACAAGTTTTTTTTCTCTCAAACTGCTCCTCCATTTCATGTAGAGAAAACTTAAAAAAAAAGATTTGTAGAAGCGGTTGTAAAAAGCCCGCTCCCTTTAAAAATATATAGTGTGATAACAGAACAGTAACGGAATAGTTTTCTATACGAGCACAAATCACAACTTCATTTTTTTACTCTCCTTTCTCCTCCCCGCTCTAAATGGGAAAACATGAGAATGTGTTACACTCACAAATGCCTACACGGATACTCTTCCAGTTTTGTCCCTTTCCTTCTTACAATCCCCCACAATTTATTTTATTCAAGGGAAGAGCGACTAACGGCAATATAAGAAGTTAAAAAGAGAGAAAAAAAGTCACTTGAATATAAAAAAAGTTCCCTTTCGTCCGTTTCAAGACAGGAGGCTCATGCATATAACCCTAAAAGAATAAAAAAAAATATATATTTTTATATAATTTTTTTTCCTACTGTCTGTCTGTAAAGCTAACTCTTTACATTTTACTGTTAGAAAAAAGCAGGAATAATATTTTTTGTTCGTATCCTCCTTTCCGCTATTTTTTTAGTACGAGAAAACGTGTATTTTCTGTATCTCTCCCCAAGAAAGTTTTTTTTCACAGATTCCGAAAAAAAAACTTTCTTGTATAATAATGGGATGTAAGTACGAAAGATGTGTTCTTGTAGAAGCTCTCTCTGGGTACTGTGTGTGTGACTGTGATGATGAGAATGTGATATTCCGCTCAAGCATGCATGGTAAACGGTGGACTAGACTTTTACCTTAGTTTTTTTTCTCCCCATATGTGTTCTGCGCTACAACAACCCCCTCCTCCACTTTAGTTGGAGCATACTAGTCTCCAAACAGTATTACCATTACTACGCCTTAATGGATCTTTGACTTGTTTGCAACTCTCACTTCTCTCTGCGCTAAAAAAAATTGTAGCACTTTTACTCCAAAGAAGAAGACTTCTTGAAGGGTGTATCCTCCTAATAAAAAAAGCAGGTTTTGGATGAGAGAAGCGCTGCAAAAGTGGGGAAATTCTTTTTCTGGGAAAAGGAAGAGAAAAAAGTGAGTGTAGTAAAGCATAGAAAAATGAATTCTCTTGTGAGACTCTGACATACATATGGCACTAAAAGAACTACTCATCTTGATTTCTTTTTCTCTTTACGACAATCTAATTGTCCCCGGAGACTCGCCTCTGCGTTTTTCCGTTCTCTTCCATCCGTCTTTCACTTTGTGTCGCATTAAGGGATACTTTCAGTGAAGGAATGTGTGTACGTAGGCGGCGTTTTGTGCTCCGCTAGGTAACCGTCAGGTCAGTTCCAGCTTCAAGTTCTGATATTTTTTTGGCTCTTACTCTTGCCGCTAAAACACATCGAAAATTACGGATCATGCTAGGCTGCACGTACTCTCCCCAAGAATGGAGTCGTATTGGGCTGGCCTGACAGGGAAAAAGGGAAATCTGACAAGGGCCGACTTCTCTGCTGCCACGCACTTCTGCTGCCTCTGCATTTACATCTCGGCTCGGTGGCTAATCACCGTTTTCCCGGAGTGCTATCATAGCAAATCAGAAAGAAAAGTACACGAGCGCCACACACAAGCTTCCTCAGCAGAAAAAATAATAAAAAAGTGTATTTAAGAAATGGGAAGGGTAACGGGAAGTTGTAATAATTTAAGCCCTTTCTCACGGACGTATACGGCCTGGGCGAAAATCTCGGAGATGAATATAAATTTCCCTCTCAGAGAAGATAAGAGCGGGAGAATACTCGAGAGACTATTACCCACAACTTTTGGAGTAGATACGGTGATGGTGATGATCTCCTTGATGATCGTACACTCTGTTACAGGCACATTAATCATGGCTTATTATTGTTCTATGCGGATAGGACAAAAAATGGAGAAACGAGAAAAAAGTATATTTTATTTTAGTGAAAGTCTGAAATGCGAGAGATACGCTTACACAAAAAGATTTTTTTGGGAGGGCACAGCCAAAGAAAAAAAAGGACAGAAAATGGAGAGGAGGAAGTGAAAATAAAAGTTTTTTTAATGCTTCCGCCACTGGATAGAGCTCAGCCTGTAATTGCTGTACAGGACAAGACGTCCTATTTTATGTTGGGTGACGGCTATTATTATTATTACGATAAAACAGGGAAATGTGAAACTTTTGGCAAAGCAAGACTAAAAAGAGAAGCATATAATGTAGGAAGGAGACGACAACCGAAAAGGATATGCCTATTTCTGTCCCAGTAATCTTTTTGCAGCTCTTAGTAATAAATATACGCCTTCTCCACATTACATATCAAATTGTTCGCTACACTTGTTCCGAAAAGTTTTTTTTCTTGGGTAAATCAGATAAATTATGCACACTTCTTGCTACAATTCGTGGGCAAATTGACGTTAACGCCAATATAGTTAAAAGGCTAAAAATGTAAGTGGCGAGGGGTTATAAAAAGGAGACTTTATTGGACTACCCCATTCTCGTGAAATTGAATGGAATCATTACCAGAAATAAATGCGACTGCGGCCATAGCTGCTTTTAAAACAATTTTATTTTACTATTTCTTCTATACTGGCAGTGGGTGGATAAAATTATCGGATTTCAGAAGAATCCTCTGAAACTACTCAAATAGTTATACATTTTCACTTTCGTCGATGAAATTCCCCCATGACAAATTACGGTTTTATATAATTAATGGGAGCAAGTTCTCAAGACAGGGAGATGCCTTTAAGATGTCACTTGGAATGAATATTATTGAAAAAGCTTTTGTATCTTTGTTTTTTTTGTGCAGCCTGACTGTTCCAGGATATCAAGGAAGTCTAGGGGCAACCACGATTGCCTCACACATCAACCCAGCTCAGGCATTCGGAATGGAACTGATTCTCTGCTTTGTCATGACACTGACATTTATCACTGATCCCGGCAACAGCCTTCCAACAACGGCCGTGCTCCTTGCTGCTAATCTAGTTGCGGTGAGTTTTTCCTTCCTTTTTTCGTCTCATTGTGAGCTTCTTTCTTTCCTCGGAACACAACAACCCTCCTAACTATACCCACGAAGAAAGGGAACAAGCAACACCTACACAAAAAAAGTCCCTTTTTCTTTCCTCCCTCTCTTACCCATCCATTCCCCTCTCGTATCACTCCTTTTGACTAGCTGGCAGAGAGAAAGCGAAAATGGGAAGACACTCACTCGTATCAGATGTACATATATTTCTGTCATGACATGACAGAATGGCTTGTCTCCTATTGCTGTTATTGCCAAGCTTTGTCTTGGTTTGTCTGCAGCGATACATCTTCCCGTACAGCTTTTCTCTGCTCTCCTTTCACTTTGTTCCGGAGAAACGAGCAGAAGCAAGAGCAAGAGCTCCCATGTATTTTCTCTTCCTTTTTTATTCTGGGAACACGTGCCCGAGCATGTCACACGTGTGGAGAGGTAATTATATTGCTGCTGTACATGCTCTAGGAATGTGTGACATTTTATTGTCTTCCCTTCCCCTTTTATAATTCCTGTGTGGATTGAAGTGAATTGATTATATGTTTGAGAAAGACACGTCATAAATTACTGACACGGAAGATATAAATAAAAAATTAATCCTTGTTTTTCTTACTACAGCTTCCTTGTACTGGAGCAGGTTTGAATCCAGTTAGGTCACTGGGTCCGGCGTTTGTCATGAATAAATGGCCAAGTCATTGGGTGTTCTGGCTGGGTCCCGTTTTGGGAGGATTGCTGGCTGCATATCTCCACCGGTTCATCTTACGAAGGGCTCCAAAGAAGCCTAAGGAGGTGAGGGAAGTTCCGTCTGACGGAGACTCTCTGGACATCCCAGCTGCTGATTTACCTACAACTACGCCGGACAGTAAGCTAACCAAACTAACGATTTACTAACTAACTTAACCTCCTCTCTACACTTACTTAACTACTGTAAGCTGTACGCTCAACAAAAAATAATGTTTTACTGCCTCCCCCTCCATCTTCAACTTAGCGCTGGAACTAGCGTAGTTTTTGCGTAGCAAAATGTAAATAGTGCCGTTTTGAACTTTTTGCCAAGCTGATAATTTAGTTTAGTTGTAGGGCCGAATATTTAAAAAAAAATTTGCTGATGATAGTTAAATGCTCTATTTTGATAGTCTTTTTAAAATAATGTTGCTCTCACTTAAAAAATTGTGTAAAAGCTCTTTTCGACTAGCAAAAAAAGATGTTTCTAGTTTCTCTATCCTTTCTCCACAGACTTCATCAAATTGCGAGTTAGTAAAGTAAGAAGATGGCTTTCTTCTTTGAGAGGACAGTCAGTGCAACAACCGTCACCAGTACAAGTTGTGCAGGTGACAGGGACGATGCAACAGCAACAACAACGCCAAAGGCTGCAAAGAGAGGCGACGAGAGGCAGGCGAAACTCGCAGTTCTGTTCCAATTTTGACGATCTGCGCCGACAGCATCAGCAACAAATCGAGTTTTACTATGCGCACCCTCCAAGCTGTCATATTTACAGCGTTTAAATTTTCAATAACTTTCCGCTTTCCAAAATAAAAACGCCCTTAATTTATAAGTGCTCTTTAGAGCATTTTTGTTCCTTTTTTAAAACCGGAAAGTTTCTCGATTTTGTTGCTGATACTGATATAGTTTAAATGATAGCGTTGACCTATGTGAGTTTCACCATACATCAACTTTAAAAAAATATTTATCGCTTCTTTTCGGTTTGGTTAGCTTACAAATGACACCCGACGAGAATGCCAAACGCAAACATTTACCAAAAAGCCCATACAGACTCTGACATTTACAGTAGACGTAATTCTGTGCGACACCACTACAGACTAATGTATTGTAGACCTGACTATTTTCTCCGTACTATTTAATAGCGATGCAGCAATTAACCAATTATTATTATTTGATCATTAATATGTTAACCTGCAAGTATAAAATGAGCTATTAACTACTACAGTAGCAAGTGCATGTATGCTTGCATGAAAAGTTTGGGCAAATTGATTTTCATTTTATTTTAATTTGCGAAATATATTGTAAACATTAGATATTGTGTTCGCGGATAATTAGCACGGTTGCTGTTTTAATTTTTCAGGACTCCTCCTTGAGCGATTTGAACCCTTATATGGCGGAACGCGCTCTCTATATTTGAAACCATCACCTGTCCTTCCCCGCACCAACTTGTCTCGGTCTCAGTCCGTGTACGCCTCCAAGCGCTTGGAGTACGCCCAAGCAAAGTTCGAGATGGCTCGGAAGCAACTTTTAACTCCACAACCCTCCAACAACACCCACACTCCTGGACTTCCCTGCGATTCGAATTACGAGTCTCTTTATGACAGAAAGCACAACGCTGGAAACCATACCCCAGCAGCAGCCAATCTTCTCATGTCTGGCCCACCGTCTTACGACTCCAACTACATCAAGAGTTTCGAGAAGCCCATTCAGCACAATCACAACAATCACCACAGTCTCCACCGAAAGGACTACCTGGACTTACAGCAAAATCGGGAAAACCAGGCAAATCGGATTTTGGCGCAATACGAGACTTCCAAAGGCATGGTGGACGTTGACCCGAAAGCATCTCTGCTTAAGCACAGCTCATCCTTTAAGCATGCCCCTTCCTCGTACTATGAACAGTCGGAGAAGGAGACTGCCGTGGAAAAGAAGTTGATTGACACTTCCCCTGCCAACTGCAACACAGGAAAGCAAAACGGGGACGGTAGCGAAATGTCATCAAATCCCATCCCACCTTCAAGGTTCCGGATGCCGCTGCCAACTCAAAACCAACAACGGTATCCGCCTTCCGGTCAGTATGCATGCGACATGGGGAACGATCTCACCAGCCCAAACTACGCAACGAGTACTCTAAACAGCACCGCGAGTAACAGCAGCAGCAGTAATAAACGTTGCAACAGCTCGCCTCCCCCACCGCCCGAGCCGAAAAGGCCGTACGAGCTACTGGAAGGTGTTTGTGCAGGTGGAAATAACTCCAACAATGGAGGAGGTGGTGGCAGCCATCATAATCATAGCCACAACCATAATAATCATCAGCATCATCACCACCACCATAACCATAATCATCACCAGAATAGGAAATTAATGGATTTCAGCCCGAGTCACCACCACCACCAACTCCACTCGGGGAGTGGCACTGGCAGCGGAGCCAATAACACTAATAATTACACTTCCAGACTGCTCATGTCCGAGAAGGACTCGACATACTCGAGAATCCTAGAGCCACTCATGAACTCGAAGCCGTCTTCTGCCGTGCCCAGTCCCAACGGGACGCTTAGCAAGCCTTCGCCAAATGACCATCTCATGTATTCCTATCACTAAATTACATTACAAGGGCCAAATTTTTTGTTGTGCCACCCAACTCTGAAAACTAAAATTTGTAATTTTTAGCAAATGTATACTTTAACAATTTACCAGCGCTTATATAACTGTTCCACTCCGATAACCTCTTTTAGAAAGCACTATACTCTGATAAGTATTCACTGCTCCACTAGTTTACTAAGAAATGTTAAATTAGCGTATCTACATTTTAACCGGCATCCTCCCACTTCCCTCTCATTTTTTGGCTAGTATTATCCGCTACTCCAACCTAAAAAAAGAAGATCAGCATTTTTACGGCTTTTTGTAGGAGTACCACCATAAAGCTACGTGTAAAGAACGCACACATATCTGGAAACTGGCCTTTGTGTATTTTCTAAAAGAAAGCATGTTTTTTCATACTGGACACACACACGCATGCCAATGTGTGCTGCGGACATAATTATTACTAGAACTCTTTTTCTACTCGAGTTTACAAATAATAATGTGATTCTTCATAGGTGATAACCATTACGGAAATGATAATGATATCTGCAGTAATTACAGCAAGTGCTAGAGGTACAGCTAAAATAGCTTGAAAACGACTTTTTTAAGTAGGCACCCTTCCCCCTGAAAGGTATCTTGATAACACTGGTTTGCCAATATGCATATAAAGCTGGTGAGATCTGTATCGCTATTCGCTAGTGTACACTTTTGCTAATTAAAAATTTGTTACTAGCGCGTAAGTTTTCTGTTTAAATGACTTTTTAAAAAAATGATTGTGTCGGAAAAAGTAGCGTAGATTGTGAAAAGCATTAAATTTTTTCGAGTGACCAAATTTTGATCCTAGAACTTAAGACAATCTTTTGTTAATCTAAATTTTTAATCAAGCTTAAAGTACCGATTTGCAATATTATTGTTCTAATTAGGTAGAAATTTTATTACAAATCTAAATAAATGTGTAATTATTGTAAGGTATGTACAGAAAGGTTAATAAAAATGTAGAGAAGTAGGAGTAGGTACAAATTAAATATCTATAATTTCTAGTTAGCTAATCTAATTATACTTAATTACTGTTTATATAAGTCGTTATTTAAGTGTAAAGTAGTCTGTGACTGATCTTGATGAGAGTAGGAATTACAGGTAAAATGTAATTTTATATGGATATGCTAAAATTTAGTGTATAGCGAAGTGTACAATGTATTTTTGAATATTTTTCTCCTCTCTTATACTGCTCGATATACTTATATTGTTGTAATAAATATTTTCACACGTTATGTGTGGCGCAGCTGCATGCGCTTATTAACCTCCTGACGAAAAGCTCAACTGGAAATAGTTTTCATAGATTCTGCAAAGTTGGCAATTACGCTGTATCCAAAGTCCTACCACCTCGAGCTAGGTTGTGAAAGTTGCTCCGACAGGTCACCACAATTTCTATCTCTCCACATCACAAAATAATAAATTGCAGTGTGATTCGTGACCAACATCAACCAGATAAAAAGAGTTCTCATAACTTTGAGAGCAGAGCACGCCTCCTCAGTTCAAGGTGAAGGTCACGGATACAAGCGATTCCAACGAGAGCGGATCGGTATGAAAGTGTAGAAACTGTAGAGACTTTGTAAAAAATGTACGTAGCTTATTTAATGTCTATAGAGTGGCGCAAGATATATGTATTATTATAACGAAAAAAAATATCAGAATATCAGAACCGTATAACGGTTTTTTAAAAAGAAAGTGGTTATGCTTGTTGCTCCTGTCTCCTGTCACCAGCTTGTCCAATCTTTCATTATTCTAATGATTAGCTGCACTCCAATCTATGATCCCCGTGTTGTACAGAATATAAAAAAATTATGAAGTCGTTCCTGCTCCGTACTATCTGTACTCGCAGCGGCCAGAGATCAACTACAATTTTTTTGCAACATGCGTCATCGATTATGGAATGATTCAGTATCAAGTCATTTTTGAAAAAAAGAGTCAAGTAGAGTAAAAAAAGTGTACAGGTATTATTAGTAAGGATATTTTGCAAAAAATTAATGTTTTACTATAAAATCTAAAATCACAAAAATTGTAACTTTACAAAAAAAGTTGAAAATTCCTATACAATGTAGTTACGAGCTGAAAAACAAATATTCATGGTGAAGGCGGCTCTCTATCTCTTTTAACAATAATGTGCATACTCGCGGAGTAAGGAGAAGTTTTAACACTGAAAAGTCTATTTTTTTTATATTTCAACATTAAAAGTGATAGACGATGTAATAATTAGAGATAAAGAGAAGGATAGGGTAAAAAAAGTATAAGAGTAGGGTAGATAGCATAATTAATTATGAATACTTATATATGAATATTGTAAGTAGATGTAACTTAATTATGGCTACCTTCGTTCGTAACATTTTTCTACAGAGAATCTCCAATTTAACCTTTCCTTCAATTTCTATTAAATGTCAACTTTAAAAATAATAAATATTCTGATGCCAAACTGTACATACGTAATTGGATAAGATGTGCATGAATGTAAAGTAGTAGTTATGGCTCAACAAGTAATTATGCTGCTTTTTCTGTACTGCACTAGGGCACGAGTAAAATTATTGAAATAAATTACGTACACTCTTAATATTGGACTTAATAAACTCAACTTTTCTTATTTTTTACATACAGCAACAATGAAATTAAATTAGGTTCAGAAATCTGAAAAAATCATAACTGCGCTATTTCCCCTTTTTATAGAGGACTGTCTTTGTCAAAGGAGTCGGTGCATCAATCACGTGCGTATCTGTTAATGTAATGAAGCATTGTCCTTCATGATACATATTTTCAGTTCCATTTTGGGTCGAAAAACTAATCTCGGACGGTAGACAATCATCTGGGACTCTCTCTAGCTCAAATACCATGAAAATGTTGGTGGAAGGATGTGGATGGAGAAGTGACGCAGGCAAATAGAGAGTTACTTGTGGTCCCACTACAGGCCAGTATCGTCCTAGGTTGAACCCATTAACCCAAAGGATGCCCTGAACACGAATTTTTGAAAGCATTTTAGCAAGTTTTGAGTTTTGATTTTATGAATTTTATTTTTGCGTGGCAAAATTATGCTCACCTTTGTGAAGCCATCTAGTCTAACATACGTGTCCAAAACAGGGCCACTAATCGGATGATGGCAGCGTAAAATTGCCAACATAGATTGAGCCACTTCCCCCATTTCGAACTTCATCCAGTAAATTTTCAACATTGCTAATCATGCCTGATTTTAACCCAGTGCTGTACTTGGTCAGCTTCCTACCATCAATCTCTCCAAGTGCAAACATTTCCCAGTTCTCTAAAATTCTAGATCCCAGCGTCACAGTTTTTCCTAGACCCTTACGTTGACAATAATTGCGCCATTATTAATTACTATTGCAAATACATACAGTAAAACAGCAAAGGACAGAAAAATTACGGATACAGAATTTGATGCATAATCAATTAATTTCTCGTCGTCATTTACTTTGCTCTCGTTAATTGCATGTCCAAAGCACACCCTTCCTTGGTTCTCTACCAGAATGCTGATCGTCTGCCCTTGCCGAACCATCAGTGGAATCGAGAAAATGCCTTCTTGTCTGGAAATTATGCCTTGAAATATCTATAAAAATACTGCATAAGTTAATTTTTACTTCTACGTGAAATGTAAGACGGTGATATGAATGAGATGAGAATAGAGCTGCTGAACGAAATTTTTACCTTATCTACATAAACGTACGCTCTGTCTTTAAGCTGGGCCGCGGTTAGTAGTGACGGGTCAGTTGGAATAAACTTTATCTTAACCTGATATAAAACGAATCCAGAAGAAACGCGAAGCTCTTCAAACGATTTCGGGAGAGCACTGAAAATATTACAGGAGAAATGTATCCACCGAAATAAAACAGCTCCTTACTTCCTGCCATCTCATTGCTGTTTTAATGATGTTGCTTACGAATGCGACTGCACCCCTCCAAAAAGTGTTAAAAACTCGGAAACGTGTATTCCAGTGAGCTTCCTCAAGCCAACTTTGCCATAATTTCCTTTTGGTGATACCACAGGGTTCTCCTCTGGAACTTTCATGTACTGCCAAATCATATTTAGTTTCGTTTTCCTAATTACTCTTATTGTTAAAAGTTCTCTTAAGTAATGGTATTTATTTACAATTGTGTGGATACTACCGTAAAAATGAAGAAAAATGGATATTCATACCAATGTTCATTACCTACATATTAACGTTTGCACCGAGCGCCAGTATTGTGTCAAGAGCTTGTGCAACAACAGCTACAGACGTTTTGCTATGAGGCTTCTGCCAATGGTCTATCCAACCAGTGTAAAACTCCGAATTTATCAGCGGTCCTTTGGGCGCAAACTCCCTTTGCACTTCAAAAAATGACCGGTTCATTGCTACTGGAGATTTTGGACCAAAGTCGATTGTAGGATATACCTATTAATTTGACAGCATTTTAATTAGCTGAATTTTTTTCCCAAGCGCTTAGCGTTCCAACGAGAAACTACAGAACAGAACTAGGTACGTACCCCTGGCAGGTTTCCACATTTTACCAATTCCTTGGAATCTCCATCAGTGGAAAACAAAACGACATTTTCTCCCAGATGAAGTCTGATCAGGTCCCTTAAGAATGTGGTATAGTTCTTGTCGCAAGAGTAGCTGCCATACTCATTTTCAACCTTTTAATAAAAGATTTGTAAATTAGACAGTATGAGCTAACAAGATAATTCGCAAGTTGCGAATCTTTACCTGCACCATTATTATTGGCCCACCATTTTCATATAAATAGGGGCTCATTTTAGGGAGAATCTCGTCAAACCAGTGGGATACGAAGTACACGTAATCTGTTAAAGCCAGGTAAAGCGTAAAAAAATAATATTCACAACACTTTTTATGACCTTAGGACAAACATCTAAATTAGCGGTCAAAGTGAATTGCATTCACCTAAATCATCTGGTTCGCAGTGTCATGTTCGGATTTTCCCATAATAGCCATGCTGGTAGGCCACCCTAGAATTTTTGAAGGAGGAATGTGTGAATATTATGCCAGATACTCAGATAGCGATGTGATCAGATCCATATTAAGTTTACCATGTCTCTTTCAGCGTCCATATAAGGTCCAGGTCGTAATATGACATGCAGGTCATTTTTCTGGGCTGTCTCAATAAACTTGAAGAGATTGAGATTCCCCTCATAGTTAAATTTTAATTCAGGTGTCGGTTGATGCAAATCCCAAGCAATATAACTGGAAAGAGAATAGCAAATTACAATAAATCGGAACAAACTTTCAAATACCAGGTAATTTTATGTTATGTTACGTTGTTATTGCATTTAGCCCAGCCAAACGAAATTTCCGGAGAAGATCATCCCACTTGTCTTCCGTCGATCTAAAGGAGTGAATAGAGCCACTCACGTATCGAAATTTTTTGCCATCTTTGAGGAAACTATCTCCCTCATAGTCTATTGTAAACGACCGATCCTCTTCAATGCTATCCACTTCACCACTTGAAATAGTCAAAAACGCTACAGAAATTAATGACAGTACTAGGAACGCATTCAGAAACTTCATCGTTTAAAATGTCAATCAAACGGGGCTTTCTTGTTGACAACGTCGCAGCTAAAATTCAACTTACGAGTGACTGAGTGGGAATAGGACATTATTTATGAGCTTTCATATGTCTAGAACCAGATCCATCATCAATTGCCCCTGTACATTACAGCAGCATATCCTAAGACAAAGACGGAAATACAGCTGAAGACGTACCTCTAAAAGCTCTCCATACAACATTTTACAGTACCTAATCATATTTGTTATCGTCACAATATTCCCTTCCTTTCCATTCTGCAAAAGTCAATGTCCAGAGTTAGCAGTGGTTGCAGCGCTTGAGATTTGTTTTTGAAGCTAAAAAAAATACATGAACCGCTTTATACAGCAGAATACAACTATAATACAAGCAACTCCTCTAAAGTTATGAGAATTATAATGTCAATGCTCTTGACTTCTACATTGAAAAAAGGCAAATGTGAATCAGTTCCACTTGAGCTCTCTTCCCGAGTGTTTGCATTGGTCGCTCTGCATCTTTTAGGTGATGTGATATGATGTCACGCGAGAACGAGCGAACAAGTTCGCTCTCAGAAAAGAAGCCTGCCGATAATAAGTTATAATCTTGAGAATCAGTAAAACAATCTGGTTAACTGCCCATAGGCTAATAAATAACAACTGTAATAAGCATCTAATTGTCAGCCTAACAGACAGTATAGCAGAGAATTTGGTAGATTAATTCATTCTTGTAAAAGAGAGCAGCGGAAATTTACAACAATATGGACAAATGATTTTCTGAAAAACTTCGGCAAGTTTATTCACTGCTGTAATTTTCTTTGTCATTAATTTTTTAGAACTCCAATTATAATACGATCTGGCAATAACTCAAACTTCAAATCGATCAGTTTTTTAGGTACTCAGTAAAATGTTCGTCGGACACACTAAACTGAATGTAATTTCAAAAGGCTATAAAATTACGCGTCATACATGCTTGTGCTTGCTATTCGAGTAAGTTTTATAAAAAAAACTGCGCCAGAAATAATGACATTTATTACTCAGATTTGGAGTCATTATACTGTCATGCTCTGTTTTAGCCGCATCGAGGAACAGAGTATAACAGGGCTTTTACCGTGAGCAGGTCACTTCTCAATCTCGGCCTTGGTTGGGTACTCTTCAAATAATAACTGGCATTATTTAACTAATTTTTTTTACAATTGAGGGTACGCACTCCTATCCCCTCGTGTCTGCGTGGGTCTGTACTGTATACCCTGCTAATAAAAATGTAAGCAGTAATAATGACATAATCACCTTAAAATCTTCACCCTTGAAAAATTAAGCCATGTTTAAAGTAGACAATCACACACCGAAGGAGCTACGCAGTCCCGAAAATAAAGTCATCCCCCGGAAACGCTTTACATGCTATTTGCGTGCTGATATGGCAGTGCTCTTCCTCTTTTTTGAGTGTCTGCATAACTTTCCTACTTTGTAGAGCGTTGCAATGCGTTGTAGTTTAAAAAAAACTCATTTAGAAATGAATGACTAAAAGCGCTATTCCGCACTTCACCAACAACACCAAGCCAAATGAAATTCGCACTTCTTTAAAAAAGGACCTATTTCACGGGAGTGATGATGATGGGGATTATGCTAAGGGCTTTTTTCGGTCAGATAAGTACTAAACTACTGAGTACGTGCCATTTTTACTGCAATAAGAAAAATAATCTCATCATCACCCCACTCATTTTTTATAAAAATATGTTTGACACTCAAGTTAAGAAAAAAAAATATTAATTTTTTAGCTTATCATAATGAAATCTTATCACTAGTTTAAAACAAAGTGCAAGGAAGTGTTCATGAAGCGAAGAATTTTTTTGCAGTTTGTAGCTCTCTTTTGTGCATCTTCCTCACAAAATAAACTGTTCTTAACAGACGCATATTGCTTTTACATTGTGATTAGGCAAGATAATTGTGAAAATGGGAGTTGTTCTTGCTGCTGCTCCTAACGTCGCGTTCGTCTTCTGTGCTGTGTGCCACTGCCACTGATTGTTTTAAGCGTGTTTGCATTCTTGCTCTCATTTTTTTAGTAAATTGAATATTTTGAAGCAAACATACCAAAAAGCCGTTTCTCTAAAAGGTTTCCCATCAACCCTGAACAACGCTGTCTCACAGCAGTGCTTATCGCTCCTTCGAGTCAATGTCTTCTTGCAGCTGTATGTAGTTACGTCAACGCGCAAATTCTTAGCCTTAACAGTTCCCCATCGCATCGGCCGTTTAATAAGCATCATAATTAACGTATGATGATATCCATTACAACAAAAAATTGACAAAAGCAAAGGATCTGAAGGTTTACTATTTTTTATGCGCAAACAATTATAGGTGGATGTCATAATGTCGTAATTATTTATTTGGTAATTTATTAGACGTGTAGAAACTTCTAAATTATAAATCGATTTAGAAAATCTACTACACACAAGCGTGTTCAGATGAAATAGGAGAGTTGTTCGAGGTACACCCTCATTACTTAATTTATCATGGTTTTCCTCACTTTACACCCAATTTCGAAAAAAATAGAGAAATTAAAGTAACTGTGTCCATTACAATCCTACCCCAAAATGGAAATTAACTTTTTAAACGGTTTCTTATAAAAAAGGAAGCTATAACTTTTCATATAAAGTTTGAATGTGAACGAAGAGCACACACGGGCAGTGAGATAATTATTGCCTACGGACCACGGAAATTGATATTTCTGCACTGCTTACCTCCATTGCAAAAAATCCAATTCTGATTAAGTTTTTTCTGAAAACATTTTCCTAGGTAGTTGTAAACTCCCCCAGTCTCAACCCCCAAAATGTCTATTGCAAAATTACTCATTTTAAGTTTCTCACGCATGCCAACATTCAGGACATTTTTTATTACTGATCATGATCAAGGAAAGAATGAAGAATCACCTACAAAAAGGTAGTCCAACTCTGTTGCAGGCTTCTTTTGCTTGGGATTCGCAAAACAAATGTCCTAAATGAAAATGGACTGTGAGTTTTCCCCAATTCCCAGTTGCAGCAGTCTCTCAAACGGTCATCATCACAAACAGTGAGGCGATGTAGCACATCACTCTGCCAGTGCGACTACGCATGGGTGACTCCCGTCGAACATTTTTTGCTGCTCTTGAGAGCATATTCCATTACGCAATTTATCATAGACTCACCTGTAATGACACTCAAAAAAACATCAAACTTCACAGAACAGTGTACCCAAAATGCTAGTACAGTTACTTTGCTTGTTATTAATGTGATAATATCTGACGGCCAAATAGACATAAAAGAGATAAGAGCATATTGACTTGTTTGGGATAATATGTGATTATCAATCAAGCAAACGCAATCTTTTTAATGGGCAGACGCGAGAGGGCAAAAAGTCAATGAGGGTCTATGAGGAAATGAGCACTTTTTAGTAGCATACGATGAAGTGTTCAAAAAAATTAAAAAACTATATTTTCATAATGTAATTGTTTATTGCAAAAATAAAACATGAATATGAATTTCAAAGGTATAATTAAATAGACAAAATTGTGTAACATGTAGAGGAACATGTTATCTTATAATGAAGAAATAAACAAATTACTGACAAAGTGCATTGGTATTGGTCAAAACGAGACGTGCTATTGAACTTTTTAGACAGTGTTTCGTCATTTTTCATATTGCGCTATTTTCGATTTAAAAATTTGTTAGAAATTTTAATTCGAAAGTTGAATAGAAATGTGAACCCCAAAACTGTGTCGGTTTGCGCTTCAAAATTTCCATTAAAACCTCACACCGCTTTGCTCGGCCTTATTAAGGCTCAACTATAGGCAGGAGTACCTGCAACTCCTCCGATAAATTTATGACAACCGCTCACTCGATTCTGAGTGAGAAATCCACAGGAATTTTTAGGAACAGAAAGGTACCTGACTCGCAGCTACGTGCAGAACATGTAGCTAGTGCCGCTGCTGTTCCTGTACCTAATTTATTGTTCGGCATCCTCAATGAATCCATTTTCATCTGAGGTTTCATTAGCATCTTTAATCATAAGGAAAGCAGGGCAGTAGCAAATTATCACATTATCAGAAAGCATACGAAAACACCGTAGTTTTGCGAAGTCATTCAGAGCAAATTTGTTTTAGCAGAAAAAATAATTTTTTTGTGAAGACAATAAAACTGAAAAAGCTGCGCACTTTTCAGGTAATAAAGTTTCGGCGATTCTGCTTTTCTGATGTGGCTTGCTGATATGCGTGCCTCACGTAAGAGCTAGAGAAGCCAACCACGACGACACTCGCATTACTCAAAAATAATACTTTCTTCCGCAACATAATGCACTGTCCAACAAACGTCATGGCTTGCGCCATATAGAACGTAGGAGCAAGACACATAAAAAATGCGTAAAAGAACGGTGCTAGTTAAGAAGCACTGTGCAGGCAAGGCAAGGGTAAGGGATGAAGACCACTGCGTACCTGTAAATGATTTTTTATTTAAAAATTGTATCATCATCGCATCTTTTATTTTTCCTCTGTCCGCAAAAATTCAGGCCTTTGATGGACACTTCTTCATTTTGGTCCTAATTCAAAACAGACCTATAGGCAAGGGGAGAAGTTAGTAGTCCGTCGAAGTTTTGGGGGAGAAGACGTGTCGCGAACTGAGTTGGAAATTTTTAAATTTCAAAAAACCGTTTGGTATAAATTGTTCTAGTTTGCCCCATTAAAAAGGTTCAGTTGGTCAGTATAGTCCACGGAAGTTGAACTGTATCTGCAGATATTAATACAATAAGTAATTGATTTGGTAATTGTTAATTGACTGGATTAATTGGAAACATTGGAAAATCATTTTTTCGAAATTAATAATGGCCCCAAACTTCTCAAAGTCCTTAGGTAGGCAGGCAGTGCTGGTTAATAGTTCATTTGTAGCAATAAAATAATTAACCCAATTTTATAAAATAATAATTTTTTTGAAGGGACTGATAAAATGAGCTGTGAAGAGTGCTGGGTAACGTTTGCGGAAGATGACAACTCTGCCGTGAGGGCCCTTACCCTGGCAAAATCGCTGAGGAGGGTGGTGACAACAAGGAAAATTGCGGTGGTGATTTGTGACGATGTATCGGACGAGTATCGGTAAGAATTTATAACTTTTCAGGGTTGATTTTCTAAAATAATACATTATTGCATTTGGAAATAGGAAAATTTTACACGCCAATTTTGATCAATGCTTGAAACTGGATATGCCCTGCGAGAAGAATGGTACTCCGCTGCGGTTCTACGCGAAAGTGTTCTGCTGGGGAATGCCGTTCATGAGGAAATGCGTGTTTTTGGATTACGAAACGATGGTATGAGATTTATCAAATTTGGTAATAGCCACGACGGAGTAATTGCAAGGGAGTAACTGAATGTGATCTTGAAAGGTATTGAGGAACTGTGACGAACTATTTGATTACCCCGGAACTTCGGCACTTTTGAAAGGAAATAATCCGATGGAAACTTCTGTTTTGATTTTTGAACCGAATTTTGAGGACTACTCGGACTTGTGCAATTGGCTTCGATCTGGAAAGCTTCATACAGGTTAAGTAATCAGTGAATGTCCTCACTCAATGTGAATCGCTTTAATGTTAAATTACTTCAATTTTAAAATTCCATAAACCTTGCAGTTCGCGGAGGGTTGTTGGATGTGAAGTTTGGTGACTGGCTTTTAAAACGGAAACGATTTTCCATACTCCCGGAAAAGTACAATGTACAAATTGATTTGGGTAATTCGTGCACGTCTTGGTAAGTGATACAGTTGGTTTAGTGGAGTTAGTTTTCACTTGTAATTTAAAATCAAATTGTAATTTAAAAGCCTAATAAAAAAATCACTTTGCCCCAGGAACGACTCGGACTTGTGCATAGTTCACTTCCGCAATCAACATCCCGTTGAGGCTCTTACTGGCCCTATTGGGGCAAAGGAAGACATGCCAATTCTAGAAAAGGTACAATACGACTATTTTAAAGAAATTTTTGAATATTTGTAAGCCTTAGGCTTCAATTTTAAATAATTAACTAATTTAACAAAATTAACTAATTTAACTTTCATATTTAGGCGCTGGTAAAATATTGGACGGAAACCTACATGCAAGATGTGTTCCAAATCCTGAAAAATCCTTCCCAGGTAAGCGCTTCCGGTTCAATTAAACCTACACAAGTACATTATACTTAAAGGTCAGTAGCTAAGTTAACCAAATCATATTTTTCCAGCTGGTCCACTCACGCCAAAAAACACATCCCTTGGCTTTCCCTGGAATCTCGCAGTCCATTTTGGATGGCAACAAGGAACCAATTGCAATAGTAGGCATGAGTTGTCGGTTTCCCCAAGCTGACAATTTGGCGGAATACTGGGACATTCTCGCCAATGGACGGGACTGTATCCACAAAGTCCCGGAGCATCGCTGGCCCTCCGCCACAAGCGAAGACTATCGCCAGGTGCAAGCTGGGTTCTTAAAGTGCCCCGTAGACCAATTTGACGGAAAGTTCTTCAACATCAGCCCCTTCGAACTTACACATACTGATCCCCAACAAAGATTTCTCTTGGAAGTGACTTGGGAAGCACTGGAACACGCAGGAATCAACCCGCAGAGCCTTGTCGGTTCTAACACTGGAGTTTTCGTTGGCACTTGGACACAGGACTACCGCGACTTGATCAAAAACGTTAATGGAGAATTCTCCGATTTTCACCGAACCTACATGGGCAACTCACTTGGGGTATGTATCACATCTTCTCTGCTTTGCCTCTCCATCCAGCTTATATTGCGTCTTCATCTTTTTATTATGCATAAAATATTTTATGGCAATGACAGGGCACTAGTGGTCGCCTTTCATTCCTGTTAGGTCTTCAAGGGCCCAATATAGCCAGTGAATCTGGTTGTTCTTCTGGAATGGTGGCGGTCTACTTGGCATGCGAGAATCTGCGAAAACGTCGATCCAACATTGCCATTGCAGCAGGTGCAAACCTGCTTCTCCATCCATACAAAACCAAGCACATGGTTAATGTGGCGTCTCCCGACGGCAGATGCAAAACATTTGATGAGAAAGCCGATGGATTTGGGAGAGCGGAAGGAGTCGCCACATTGGTCTTGAAGAGATATTCAGACGCCGTTAAAGAAGGGGACAACATCCTCGCTCTTATCAGAGGCTGCGGAGTTGCCCAAGAGGGTACAAGCAGAAGCTTTGGGACACCAACAAAGGAAGTACAGACAGTTGCCATGCAAGCCGCGCTAGAAGACGCGGGAGTGTCTCCCCAGGACGTCTGCTATGTTGAAGCACATGGAACCGGCACTGTTATTGGAGACACCACTGAAATGGCTGCAATAACAAGCTTGTACTGTAACGAGCCCAGAGAAAATCCTCTCTTAATTGCATCAGGGAAAACGAACATAGGCCACACTGAATCTTGCTCCGGGATTGCCGGAATAATTAAAGTGATCCTGGCAATGCAGAATGACATCATGCCACCGCATATAAATTTGGACAATCTTAATCCACACATTAATCTCGACAATATTCCCGCACGCATTCCTACAAAGGCGGAGAAATGGGAGGGCTCCAAGGGTACGCCGAGAATTGCTGCGATTAGCTCATTTGGCATTACAGGTACTAATGCCCATCTTATTTTGCAAGAACCGCCAAAGTATACTCCGCCAGCCTTGGAGTTGCCAATGCAAGACCGACCATCTCATCTCGTAACATTCTCGGCGAAAACCGAAGATGGCCTTGACGCTGTACTGGACTCTTACCTGGAATATTTTCAAAATAATCCTGACCAAAACTTGGCGAATATTGCGTTTACGTGTAACACAGGCAGAGCTCACTTGTCGTACAGAACAACAGCAGTTGCCTCATCTATCTCGGAGCTCTGTCAGAAACTGCCCTCAGTCTCTGCTGAGAAAGTACAGGTGCCTGAAATGCGACCTGAAGTATGTTTTCTTTTTACGGGTCAAGGTTCACAGTATCCTGGCATGGCTAAGAACCTGTACGAGTCCAGTCCCATTTTCAGAATGAACTTTGACTTGTGCAGTAAGCTTCTGAAGGAGCGACACGAAGTAGATATAATTCCGGTGATATGGGCTGGAAACGGAAAAAATCTTCACCGAAGCCTCTACAGCCAAATCGCAATATTTTGCGTGGAGTACTGCTTAATGAAGATGTGGGAATCTTGGGGAGTCACACCAGATGCAGTGGTCGGCCACAGTTTGGGAGAGTTTGCAGCAGCGGTATGCGCGGGTATTTTGGCATTTGAAGATGCACTGGATTTGGTGGCACACCGAAGTCGACTGATTGAGGAGAAGTCTCCACGAGGTCAGATGATTGTTTGCAAAGCGGACAAATCCAAAGTTGAAAGGCTTCTCAAGGAATTTCTCAGCGAGCACTCTAACTACTGGCTTGATTTTGCAGCTTTTAATTCTCCATCCCAAACCGTGCTTGCGGGACCACCGGATGTGGTGCAAGCTTTTGCTAAGAAATGCCAAGAAAGTTCGGATGTTGTGAAAACTCACATTCTTGAAGCTTCCAATGCATTCCACTCTAGAGACATGGAAGCAATCCTAAGCGAGTATAGGGAAACTGCTACGAAAGTCAAATTATCGTCCGCAAAGGTAACTTACATTTCCGGTGTAACTGGAGCTATTCTGAAGCCCGAAGAGATGAACCCAGACTACTGGCTCCGTCATACAAGGGAAGCTGTACAGTTTCAAGATGCCTGCAAAGCAGCAAGCGAACTCGGCCTTAGTTTATTTTTGGAAGTAGGACCACAGCCAATTCTATGTGCCCTTACAATGGCAAATGACTGCAGTCACAATGGACTCACTCTGCTTCCATCACTTCGCAAATCTGAATCTGAGTGGAGCACAATGCTCGGAACATTATCGAAACTGTACCAACTTGGCTTCGACATCAACTGGGTGAATTTCGACCAGTTCCAAAATCGCAAAAAGATGCATCTTCCAGCGTACCCATTCAACAGAAAGAAGCATTGGTATGAGGAGAAGGAAGATAAGCAGGGCATAATCTTCAACACAAAGTCGATTCATCCCCTTCTTGGTTGTCAGATTCCGAACGCCACTTCCAACTCAATTTTCCAGTGCTCACTGGAGTTAGAAAAACTAGACTATTTAAAGGACCACGCAATTGGCGGAGAGATCATATTTCCAGCGGCGGGCTTTTTGGAAATGTGCTTATCTTCAGGTTGTATCTCCACCACAGGACAGCTGGAACTTGTCAATCCCATGTCCGTAGAAAATCTAATTGTGGAGGCGCCACTGCGAATCAGTGGCTCTCCGGAGGAGCCTCGCTGTAGCCTTCAAACAATTTTCACAAAAGAAGAGAGTGAAGACAGTAAAGTGAGTATATTCACACAGGGTGGGACCTCCAGCGTAAAGTGGACTAGACAAGCGGTAGCAACTTTCGTGCCCCTCCAGGTTAACTACAGACTTCACGAAGAGAACCAGCCGCTAGCAGCACTTCGGCAAAATTGCCATACTGAAGTGGACACAGCTGACTTCTACGAGAGCCTAAAACAGGTTGGTTTAGAATTCGGTGAAAACTTCAAAAGTCTCCGGAAGCTTTGGAAAAGTCCAACTGGAACGGAAATTTTAACTGAGATAGGACTTCAAGATCAGCAACCGGAGACTGACTATCTAGCCCATCCCGTGGTGTTGGATGCTCTCATCCAAACGATAATGATCGGAATGGGAGAAAAGCTCGGTGAAAAGGGCTCCTTATATGTACCCCTGCTCATCGGAAAGACTATCATATTTTCTAAGTCTAGCTGCACCCAATTTTACGCGCACTCGGTATGGGAAGAAGGCCAATCGCCGGAAATGAGAAGCGCTACTTTATATGACCAAAACGGAAATGTAATTGCAGTCATGGAAGGTGTCCAAATGATTGAAACGAGTGCGGAGCAAATTGTGAGAAACTTGACTAGTCAAAATCTTTCTATTCCAAACATGTATGAGGAAATTTGGAGACCGAGGATGGGTCCGTTGAAAAACAGGACAGAGCTGGGAGTGGTCAATGGGGATATCTTGTATAGTCCCGAATTTTCAAATGAACTGGCACATTGTGGTACCTTAACGGAGGAGCATGTAAAAATGGTTGAGAATCGAAGAAGATTGGTTTACCTGTACATTGTGAAAGCATTTTACGAGCTAGGGTGGGAGCCAAAATTGAACGAGAAGATGGACGTTACTCAGTTCATTTCCAAGCTAGGAATCATTTCTTCGCAGGATAAACTTATTTACCGATACTTGTCCATTCTCCAGGAAGAAGGAGTGCTAAAAAAGGAAAATCAGGGAATGTGGAAATTAATTGGAATGCCGCCTTCTCAACTGGAAGCAGAAATGTGTATTTTGGACTGCGTGAAATTCATCAATGAACATCCTAACGAAACAGGTGACGCCAAAGTAACCATAGGCTGTGGAGAGAGGTTATCCTCCTTTTTAGCCGGGAAGGAATCTGCATTGAGCTTCCTATTTCCAGAAGACAAGAGAGAGGTTTGCGCGGAAACATTTTACAACGAGTCCATCACAGTAAATGCCGCTCACAGCGCACTGAAAGCAACAGTGGAGAAGTTTCTCCAAAGGTATGCGTCACTTCCAGAAGAGCAGCGAGGAGTGATACGATTTTTGGAGGTGGGAGCAGGAACTGGATCAACAACCAAACGAGTGCTCCCAATATTTGACGAGTTTAAGGCGAAATTTCATTACACTTATACGGACATCTCGCCCGCCTTCTTTGTCAAGGCTCAGCCCATGTTTGAGTCTTATGGCAATAAAATGCAGTATAAAGTTCTGAACATTGAGGATGATCCACTAGGACAAGGTTTCATTCCAAATCAGTACGACATTGTTATGGCGTCCAATGTGTTACACGCAACCAAAAATCTTTCGGAATCTGTGGGAAACGTGAGACAGCTGCTGAAGGAGGGTGGGATGCTCCTGATGGTGGAGACTCTGCAGCCTATCAGGGAGTATGACGTTGTCTTTGGGTTACTTGACGGGTTTTGGAGATTCGACGACTATAGCATTCGACCAGACTATCCTAATGCATCGGGCGAAACATGGGGGGTTGTTTGTCGGAAGGAAGGCTACAGCAATTTCAACTACTTCCCCTGCTTTGGAGGCCAGGTTGGTGTGGTCATTGCAAGAGCTGAGAAGCAGAAGACTGCGGCGCACGAAGGGGCAGTGGAGAAAAATAATTTGGAAGTTGCCGAGAGCCACTGGTGGCTGGTGTTTGGAGATGATAAGATGTATCCGACTTACCTGAAAGACTCATTTGGAAGTGTTAGGAGAAATGTAATTAGTGTAAGAAAAGGAGATGAATACAGCTGTCGAGAGGGTAACCAGTACACAGTTCGCCCAGGGGAAAAGTCCGGCTTCCTTAACATTTTTAGAATGATCTCGGAAAAAAAACTAAAAGTGGAGGGGATAGTTTATCTGTGGGGTCTTGAAGCTGAGAAGGAGGATCAGGTGGAAATTACCACGGGATTCTTGTTCCTTGCCCAGATTCTGCTATCCGAATTTAAAGGGCTGCCTAGATTCATTTTGGTTACTGAGGGAATGATGCCGGTTGGCGATGAGTCCGCTGTGGAAATTGGGCCTTCCACTTTGTGGGGCATGGTGAGAAGTTTCAGAACTGAGCATTTCAACATGCACGTCCGCAGCGTAGATTTAGATCCGGATGAAGGCGATTTAGAAGTGAAGATGCAGGAGCTATTTACAGAATTTTGGAATGATGACCAGGAGTTCCAGATAGCGTACAGGCAGAGGAGCAGGCATGTTTGCAGACTGGTGCAAATTAAGGACTTTGCAAGTCCGCTGAGCCTCCCAAACAGTGAAAGGTACAGTTTGGTGCTTCCGCACACAAAGAACATTGCTGACTTGAAGTTTTGTCCAAATGGAAAACGGAACTTGAAGGGAAATGAGGTGGACGTGGAGGTCAGAGCAACAGGGCTAAACTTCAGGTAACTTTCGACTTTGATTTGATGAAAGAAACGCAATTCATGCACACTTCATTCACATCTAAAATGTTGTAAGTAATAAATAAACTTTATAAAAATTTGTAGGGACGTTTTCGTCGTTCTAAAACCCGAAAAGCAATTTGACTCGATTAACTGTCTTGGGCTGGAGTTTGCTGGAGTTGTCGTTGGGACCGGTCCTGATGCTAAGAATATGAAACTGGGAGACTCAGTAATGGGCTGCAAATTTGCGGATGGTGCTCTTCCAAGTCATATCCAAATGGAAGAGGATCTCCTCTTTAAGATTCCGGAGAATTTAACGTTCTGCGAAGCCGCTACAATCCCCGCTGCATTTGCCACTGCTTATTACTGCCTTGTCATGGTAGCCAATTTAAAGGAGGGGGAAACTGTGCTAATTCATGCTGGGTCTGGCGGTGTGGGTCTCTTTGCCATACAGGTAGCGAAAGCAGTTGGTGCCAAAATTATAGCTACAGCAGGAAGTCAGAGGAAGAGGACACTTCTAAGGAGCTTGGGAATTGAGCATGTCTTCCACTCCAGGAATACAGAGTATTCTAAGAAGATTGAAGAGCTGACTAATGGTCACGGAGTGGAAGTCATTTTGAACTCGTTAACTAGTCCAGGGTTCAAGGAAGCTTCTTTGAACATTTGCGCTCAGAATGGGAGATTTGTCGAGATGAGCAAACTTCATATTTGGACTGAAAGTGAAGTGAAATCCATTCGTCCTGACGTTGACTACACAGTAGTTGATCTCACCACCGTTACAAAGTCCACGTGGCAGTCATTCTGGGTTGCGATAGAGGAATATATGAGCAGAGGTTCCTTGCAGCCCATTCCTTACGTCCGATTTGAAGGTCCTTGCATTCGAGAAGCTCTTACTTACATGCAGAAGGCAAAGCACATCGGAAAAATAATTGTGGCTATGCCTCAAATGACACTGAAGGAGTCCAGAATTGAGCCCGTAGCCAAAAGATTTAATAAACTGTCAACTTATCTAATCACGGGAGGTCTTGGAGGAATTGGAATAGAGCTTACGAAATGGATGATTAAAAATGGTGCCAAGCATATTGTTCTGACTAGCAGACGTGCTCCAAATGAGCATGCGCAGAAAGTAGTGGATAAACTTAGGGAAGATGGATGCAATATTGTCACAATGTCAGTAGACGTTGGAAGTTATGACGAATGCGCGAAGCTATTCAGGTCAATGAATGATCCAAAACTCAACTTGCCAAAGTTGCGGGGAATTTTCCACGCTGCAGGAACACTGAGCGATGCAACGTATGTAAACCAATCGGTCGAAACCTTCCAGACGGCTTTCCAGGGGAAGGTGTACGGAGCATGGAACCTACATTTGTTATCAAATGGTTACCCTCTGGAGTTCTTTACTATGTTTTCATCCATGACGAGTATTCTAGGACCCATTGGGCTTGGCAATTATGCAGCCGCTAATGCCTATTTGGATGCTTTGTGCCATCATAGATATTCCCTAGGTTTGTGCTCGCAATCAATCAATTGGGGTCAGTGGAGCGAGGTAGGTGCTGCGAAACACATAAACATGCCCGCCGTCAAAGCGTTTACGCCGAGCCAAGGTCTTCAAGCCCTCGAGATTATAATGGCCGCTCAGAAGACTCAACTGGCTGTGCTGGATGTGGACTTTGCGTACGTTCGAAAACTGACATCAAACGTTGGCACTTATCTCGAAGAATTGAAAATACTCAAGGGAAACCAGGGAGCCGCTTTCACAGTGAAAATAGGAAATTTCTGGGATGAATTTAACGTTTGCGAGTCAGAAGATAAAAAGATGGCGGTACTCAAGTCATATGTCACCACTATTCTAAGACAGATCTTGAAGTTTGACGAGGACGAGGCAATTGATGAAAATCAAAATTTTTCTGAAATGGGAATGGACTCGCTGATGATGCTGGAAATGAAAAACTTTTTGCAAACGATGCTGGGTAAAAATATTACGATGAATGTGAGTGAAATGGCGGAGCTGACAACGGTCCATAAACTTGCTACACATGTGCTTCACCTCATTGGTAAATCTGGAGACGGGGACCAATCTGCCACGACTGAAAACAAATCCCATTCTCATTTTGAACCCGAGCTGAAAAAGATCATTGACATGGATATGATTCTCCCCGAAACCATCCAAGCTACCGGTGAAGCCTGTCAGCCACATAATATCCGTTCAGTTCTACTAACAGGTAAAGTGATCGTTTTTGTGAAGAAGAAGTTTGCAGGATACCTTTCATAAGATATAGAAATGGTTTTAATGGTTATGATATAGGTATATTTTAACTTTGATTTTGACAACCTTATCTAGGTGCCACCGGTAAACTTGGGCCTTACATGGTGGAGGCTCTACTGGCAGAAAATGGTCCTATACAGAAAATTTACTGCTTAGTTCGATCATCAGACGATACATCTGCAAAGGAAAGGTTGATTAAGACATTCCAAGATAAAAGTATGTCTGTGGAGTTGTCGTCAGTTGAGTTCATCGCCGGAGACATTACGCAGTCATTGCTGGGTCTCTCTTATGAAAAGTATGAGAAGCTCGCGTCTTCCATAGATGCTGTTGTCCACTGCGCAGTGAAGGGAAATCTAATGGAGTCTTACGCTAAAGACCTCGAAGACAGCAACCATTCAGTTAGAAAAGTTAACGTAATAGGTACCAGAAATATACTGGAATTCGCTGGAAAGCTGAAGACAAAAAGGGTTCTCCACGCAAGTACATTACTAGCCTGTCACAGGGTAACCGAGGAAGACTTATTGTATGAAGACTGGTGTAATCCCTCAGACGTTTATGAGATGACTAACTTGGGATATCCCGTGTCAAAGTTCATTTGTGAAATGCTGGTAAAGCAAGCTAACGACAGAGGAATACCCACCCAGGTTCATAGGTTTCCTGCACTATTGGGAGATAGGAATGGGTGCTTTTCCTTCCCTAACAATCATGCTATGCTAAGATTACTAGGGTTCTGCAAGGTAGGGGCAATGCCAGAAATTCCAGTGCCACTGCAAGTTTTAGATGTTGACTTTGCAGCAGAAATATCGTCCAAGCTTTTTCTGAGCGATGAAGCCCCCACTGGTGTCTACAATCTTACTAATCCACACATGAGTCTGCTACAAGACTTTCCAGGTGTTGCGGAGGAATTCGGATTCCATGTTGACATCGTTGAGTATGAAGCATTCAGCAGCAAACTTCAGAATAATAGTGAACTAGCAGCTGTGTTCCCATACAGAGAGGTGGATATGGAGGATGAGAAATATACAGATTACACTCTCAGTCCTAACGCAATGCAGTGCTGGTCCAGAAATCCAGAACATTTTTTTCAAAGTAAACGAGTACCGGATATTGTAAAAGATTACAACGACAGGGTTCTACATCCAGTAGACATACTACGTAGAGATATGCAATATGCTAAGGCCAAAGGGATTTTTGCAAAAATGAAACTATCTGCGTGATAATTTTGATAATTTAAGTAATTTTATACATTTATATCCCATACTGAAGTCATGAGATAAAAAAATACGAATTGAATTGAATAGTTATGTGCTTAATATTGTTTCAACCTTTACGCTGTTCACTATAGCTTTAGTATGTATGTACATAAATCATATACTGTATACATCTCTTCTAACGTGTAATTCAGTCGCAATAAAACATGTCTTCGTCAACAGCACATAATAGAATGGGTTAAGTCACTGTAATTCCGTTCATAACATTCCATCAAATGATTTATTACAATTGCAACACCAAAAATTTTTAACTTCATCGACAAGTTACATTACATCGCGCATTAATGCTTGCACTTGCCATATAAATATCATTTAATCTGAGTACCTTATTTTATTAAGGTACGAAACGATATAAAAAGACTAGCTACGTACTGTTGTGAAAACTTATATTTCAAGGTTAAAATAAGTGACATTTAGTGGTTCTATACAGGAGACAAAAAAATGAAGTCAGAAGGAAGGCAACAAACCAATTATCTCAACTTCTAACAAAATAATCAATTTTTACACTGCGTAAACAAATTATTATTACAATTATAAAATAGTTGCCACTTATTTTTCGATAACAAGTAGAAATATTAACATTAGCTTACATTAATTTACAGATAGGGATTATATGCTTTCGATTCGGTCTTATAGTCTCATAACCATTAAATTATTTGGTAATTGTAATGTGTTTTATCTTGTTAGCAACTTTGTAGTGTTACCTAATAAATTCACTTGCTGTATCCTTGGGCGTGTCTTCGTCTTCAGAGAGACCAACCACAGAGTCAAAATAATGAAATAAATTTTGCAACTCCTTATGATACTGAAGGTTGAACACATAATATATAGCGTATACACACAATACAGCTTCGTAGAAGTTGGGAACTTTTAGATATTTTTTCGCTTCAATGTAAATCCAAATTTCAGTATTGCATTCAAATAACTGGGGCTTTTTCAGGACAATAGTCGGAGTCACTAGCCTTTTGGCTTTGTCCAGGCTAACCACTTCATTCTGCAAAAATCATAACGAGATAACAGGACAAAGGAAAAGATGAATTAGATTAGTAATATTGAAATCACACAAATATTTCTAAAACAAAACTAGCGAATTCTCTGGCACATTAATGCATCTCTCTTCTAAATTTGAGCGTACCTCATCCAAAATTTGACACAGGGTTGATACAACTTTATCTTCGGCAAAATGAAAGCACAGTGCAATCATCTGCAAGACCTGTTTCGTCTCTAGAAATGACAAGTAAGCACAAATTAGAAATTACAGCTTATGCATATAAATATCAACATAGACCTTCATACTTTTCCTCATTTGTTGTAACAGATTATTTGATAATTACTTTGGTCGCATTCCTTATTTGAATTCCAACGGGCTATTGTATCTTCCCAGATCTTATGTTTTTTTCTTAAAATTCGCTTTTTCTTGGGCGTGAAAATTTTCAACAAACTTTCTTTTAACTTTTCTTCGAGGTCCTCCATCTTTATCTTTCCTGGTTCTTTAGGATTAATAGCACGCCCATACTCTTCTTTGACCTACATTACCAATAATACGAATAGTGAGATTATGAATTAATTTTTAAAATTTGTAGCATTCCAAACTAGTGAGTAGTGAGCTAGTGAAGAAAAAGAAGCGGAGTAGGTACATTAGGTACATATATGAATTAATGAACGTACCATTTGGTATATTTTTAAGGCTGGATATTTCTTAACAATAGCTGCAATATCTGCGTCTGGATTACTGTCCATGTATTTTTTTCTAGCACTAAAAGTCTCTCCAAAGAGTGTGGAAACTATTTCCAAATCTGGTTCTGTCTTTGTTAGCTCTTCAGTCAGTCTCACTGCAGGACTCCTGTTATTATTACTCCTATTATTACTCTTATTAGGTTGAGACGATGCAGATTTCATCATTTTGTATGGTAGGAAATATGATAGTGACGACGAAGAATTCGAAATACATCTCTTCCTTGTGCTGGTACGGGTACTGCTTTTAGTTTTGGATAATATAGGGAAAGGGGATAATGAAGCGTGCTCAGATTCTGGCTTGTTGTTTCTTGTACCGCTGTCTGCTGAGTTAGTGGGATCTCCCACAGGCTTTTCAATTTTTACTGCGTCTTGACCTATTGATTGACCTGCACCTATAATAATACCCATATCATTTTTAGTAGGTACAACTACCGTTAGCTCTACGTTCTCCGCCACGGGGTCAGGATCAGACAAGGTTTCTGCTACTGGGATTGATTTTTCTGAAAAGCTGCATTCTGGTATGGAAACAGGCAAATCTGATTCATGTGCAATATTCTCAAAAGTTTTTGGAGTAGGTTCCGCCTCCATAACTAGCGTTTCCTGCTCTGATTCCTGATTGCCCTCCGCCATCACATCTTGAGTCTTTTTCGCTCGTGAATTATCACATTCGTCAGCATTAGATTTTTCATGACTAGACAATTTCTCCTGAGAAGTCTTACGGCTTTTCCATTGTAGAAATTTATCTTTGATTTTCAGAGCAAGATCAGTCATACTCGATGTAATATTTGCAGCATTTGTATTTTTTGCAGGTTTGTGATGAATATTGGTGCTACTGCTACTAATGCTGCTAATAGATTTCTTACTGCTGTCAAAGGCAGGAGATGACGCTGGCTGTTCACAAGTTAACACCGAAACGGATGATTCAATAGAAGCAGCATCGACCTTTGGACTGAGCTCAGTTTCAGGTACAACAGAAGTTAAATTAACAATAGGCTCATCTTCAGATTTTAAATTATGCTTTGTTAAAGCTGTGACGACTTGGTCACTTGATTTAACGTAAGTTGTTGCTGTTTCAACACCATTCTTATCCGTCCTTGAAGAACTCTTTAATCGAACAAGCACTACTTTGCACTCCTTTAATATCACATGAGTGGGACTGTCATTATTGGTTTTTGCAATTGAGCTACAAGTCTGTGACCATGAGATTTCAGTGTTTCCTGGTCCCAAAATTTCTGTATCATTCTGATCCCTTTGCAGAGGTGTAACAATAACTGCCTGATCCTGAGAATTGTCCACCATTTCAGTACTTTGTTTTTGGTCAATATCAAATTCTTCTAAATTCTGATCTTCGTTATTCTGCGTGAACTTTTCCTTGTCGTCTAGTATATCTGATGCTTTAGTGTTAGTCTCATCATGATTATCTGGAGATTCATTAAACTTGTCCAGATCCGGGGTTCGTTGTTGAATGACATCTGTTTTAGGAGATTGTGAATCATTGGCAACTTCATTACGGGGTAATTCATGATTTTGCGAACTGTTATCTTGAAACTCACTTCCAAAAGAATTGGCACATATTATTCCCTCGTTAAGTACATCAGACTTTCCCATTTCCACATTTTGTGATTCTAAATTGGCCATACTATCCGCCATATCGATATCGGCGCTATAAGCCTTGTACATATCCGGTGGGACACTGCGCAACACATAATCTAAAACAAAGCTTGAAGTGATTGCTTCATCAGGTAATTTGCTGATGTCGAGGTTATCAAATTCGTTTTCTGATAAAAACTGATCACCAAAAGTTTCATATTCCATCCCACCTTGCCCATCAGCTTGTTCCTGACCTAAAGTTCCTTCGTAAAAGTATTTACTATTATAGTCCACAAACGTCACTTTATCATTATGATTTAATTTATTGTTACATTTTTCACCTGGAATTGGGGAACTGTTCAAAAATTCTTTATACGCAGCTTCTTTCTCTTCCTTAGTTTCAGGTGTGCTTGATTTGTAAAACTTCGATTCAGATTTTGTATTGACACCTGCCCCCCACTCCTCTGAATCGAAACCTTCCACTTCCTTCAGCTGTTCCACTAGCCCTCTATATAGAGCTTCCGCTTCCACCGCTGAGTTTGTTAGTTGATGTTCAACTAAATCCGGTTTCTGATCAATGTCTACATTTTTGGGAATATTCTTTTCACAGGCCATATCTGCTAATATGACCTTTGTAGTTAGAATGCGCCCATTTCCGGCAGACTGGGCGTTTGATGACGAGTTTGCCAGTATCGTTTTTTCCGCTTCGGCTCTATCTTCTTCTGAAACTGGGAACTTAAAAAGTGTCCTTATTAACTCATCCCGAGACTCTCTTCCCGTATAATTAATCACCAAGTCACTGCCAGTAGCTTCCTTATTCTGCAACATTTCTGCAATGATCTTTTGGCACTCAACATCACTAGACGCTTCAATGCTCTTATAAGGCTTTTCTGGACTTTCAAAAACACTTTCTGTTTAAATCAAGCAAAAGCGCATTCGATTATAAAATAACTTATCTCGTTTATGCCTTCTTACTCCATCCCTTACACTGACTTAATTTTTAAATAAGCTAAATTACCATCACTAGAATTAGATGCATACACTGTGAGCTTGTCCATCTTGTAGAGCGTGTGTAATCCGAAAATCTGAATTGCATCAACGAACACCTGCTGGTTTGTTTCTATATTATGATTCTATGAAAAATTATATAGATACAAAACTTCAGTTATGAACAGCAATTGATTATTACATTACAATAAACAGTTCAAATTACATAACTTAAAATCTAAAGAAATATACTTTTCTTGTGTTGTCTGTATTTTTACGTGTAACTTACTCCAAACAAACACAATTGTGTTTATACTAGTCGCACACATTTTTCATTCCTCGACATCGACGTGATCGACATCCATCCAAGTCCAGTAGTAGTTGGTTGGTAGTTGAGTAATCGATTACTATGCTCTTATATGTAGTTAGTTCTCTCTTGTCAGTGCAGTAAAAATACCCGGTGAGCGTACTATCAACTATACGTGTGTTCCACTTTTTTTAATTTTTTCTAAAGCTAAACCGGCACTACTGCCTTGTTATACTAAACCAAAAAAGCAACATTAAAAGCTGTTTGTCTTTCTTTGGAAAGATAAGGGTACACTACATACATTAAAGTTAAATGTGCATGGATAGTAGTGACCTATATAACTGAACCTTCAGTCTTCACTGCACTGTTACGATATTCACTACGAAGAACGACGATAAAATAAAAGGTATGAGGCAAGTCATCTGTTTTGAATCGTAATTCCTTTCATATCGCTGCTCTGCTGTTGTCGTAGTTCTTGAAGCAAAAGCTACAAGAGTCCACTTACTCCACTTGGCTGATAAACTTCATGTTGCTGTTTGTTGCTTTTACAACTCGCACACAACACACACATCAGAAATGTAGTATGAGTCAAATTACGGTACCGTAAATGGTAAATGGTAGAATGTAGAAAGAAGAGAAAAGATCGTAGTGTTCTTGGCTTCGTTTCGTACTCACTCCACTACTGACTGGAGATGGGGAGAAACATGTGATCGGGATAGGCTTCTCAGATTTTCAAACCCAAATGGACATTTATTTATGATCCTCG